>CAMQGK010000481.1:1760000-1897500 GCA_947000775.1 Pterois miles | reverse complement strand
GGTCACTACGTTTTTATAGAGGATGATGCCTAGAAACATAATAAAATCCAGGTAGACGCCGCAGGGTCTCTGCAGATACAGACACCATCAGACACTACTAGTTGACGGTTTCTGTACCATTAAATACTATCACAGTGTCATGTATCTGCTGGTTCCTTTATTAAACAAACATTTTGGCAACCCTAATAAAAAGCCAGACATCAGTTGAAAAATGTCTCACTGACCTTTGACCTCTGTAATGACCCCAATAAGAAAGGTCAACATGCAGCTTTTACTGCAGCAGGTTGACCTCTCCATCGATGGCGTTTACTAGAACGACCAACTGGTCTCTGACAGTGCCATCGGTCTTTTTCACAGCGGGTCATAAATCTGAAACAGGGTCATGAATGAGTTCTGTGGGAACACAGATGAGGAGCTGTGATGCTGCGTAAACATGACCAGTGAAGGATGGACTGTATTTAGGGACCAGAGTTTTATGTGTGTGAAAATAAACAGCGTTTCAAGGTCAAACCACACTCGTATTGATGTGAGGTGTGGGGAATTTTCACCTATATCATTTCCTGTTTCCAGTAGCATCATTCTGATTGGCTGTGTCAATTATTATCAAAATGTCAGAGACAGGTGACCCCCTCGTATGTTCTTAGGTGGCAAAAATACATTTTCTGTTCTGACTAATAACAATGATGCATTTAAATGGGACAAATAGTGAAACAAACTGTGAAATAAGACAACCTAGTCAGTTGTTTGTGGGCTGCCTAGATAGTTGCCAGATCTTATGAGAATGTGTTGCTGAGACAAAAACCTTGAACAAAATTAATTTTCTCCTGATTTGTCTAAAAAAATGCAATTTTAGTGTCTGAATGTTCAGAAGATAAGTGGTTTGTGAAAAATGGATCCAGTATTTATTTTGGTGAGAAAAAGTTATAATGTGTCAACACGTTCACTTCTCCCATTGGAGATAACAGACTCAGGACATGCCGCTAGTCTCCTAAAAGGGCGAAAGCAGAAGTCTAGGAAAAATAACTGCAAGCAGAAATCTTGTACAATTTATTTTAAAAAATTAGTTGAGAAACAAAATCACATGCTTGTGCATCAATATATATGGATACACAGAGACAAAAAATACTGTATGTGACCACACACTCACATTTCTGTGTGTTATTACAACATAAATCCCATGAATTTATGAGATTAAGAAACCCTCATCAATACTCATCCATCAAAGATCACAATCATTCTCAAGTGAATAATAAAGGTCTTTTTTACCATCACACAAATATTATCAAACAATTTATTCCATTAACTTAGTGTGACTTTGTGGTGGGAGTTGAGAGGGGCAGAACTCTAGTCCAACAGATCAATGAGCTCTGATCTAACGTTCAGTCTGTGGCGTATAAACTGTTAGTGATCAGCAGCTGATCAGCTGAGATCATGTGGTAGATGACAGTGGTGTGACAGTGTTTTACTGCCTCGTAGCAGAGAAGACAAACCGACTGGTCTCCATTAACCACTAACATGGATTCACTTTCTCTCTCTCAGTAAATTTCCTTCCCTCTGAATCAACTTTTCTTTTCTTGGACATTTTGGTACTACGACCCCATCACTTGAGCGCTGCTGCTGGAAACCAGAGATATTGAGATGCTTCAGTGTGCATGTAACAAAATCAAGATGCATTGTGGGACATGTAGCTTAAGGACACCGTACTTCTGTAAAGCGGCATAGTAGTGTATGATAAGCATAATATATTCTTTGCAAGCCCTCGCAGGCCACATAAAATGAGGGCCTAATTTGGCCCATGGGCCTTGAGTTTGACACATGTGGCTTAGAATGATCCTGTCATATCTACACAGGGAGCGGGACCTCTTCACAAGGTCCACCATGTTTCTCCACCATGCTTCTACAGTAGTCCAGAACAGCTCTAGAGAGTTTGACGTTTATATATTACCTGAAGGCCGAGCAGGTGAAACTGTGGTAACATGAACCGCAGAGTGTTAAGCTGCCGCCGTCTGACTTCCATTACTCCTAAAGTGGTGTTATCATAGTATGGGTGGCATCTGAGCAGGGCGAACAGCATTACCACCGCTTTGCACTTGCTGGCTCACATTACCGCAGTCTTGGAAAGGGAGGAGGGAACGGAGGGGTACTCAGTTGGTTGCAATCTGCAACCACACCACTAGACGTCACTAGGCGCTCCACATTCTGTCTTCAATAATGTACAGTCAAGTTCAAGTTTGAACCTGAAAATGAGCATTTGACAACTTTAAAACCTGATTAGACAAGAAACATTAGTCCACATGATTCTGCCTGAAAAAAAGACTTGGTATATTACACAAGCTGGCAATGTGTGTGTGGCATGTGTGTTATAGTGGAGGGCAGTCCTTGGACGGCTAAAAGCAAACAACTGAGAGGAACATAAACATGCTGATTATAGACCTTCAGGGTCATATGAGTCAATGTGTGTGTGTGTGTGTGTGTGTGTGTGTGTGTGTGTGTGTGTGTGTGTGTGTGTGTGTGTGTGTTTAAGCATGCAGGCAGACAGCAGGAAGGCCTGAGCGGCTGATTGTCTTATTAAACTGGCCACAAACACCACAGAGCAGCTGTGATCACTGGGCTAAGTGACCATGATGTGGGACACACATTCACACTGGTAAACAAGTTAATATGAACTATTGTTTGTTCACCCTTGTCTTTACACCACATCCCCCTATTTAAAGTGGAAGTGAACAGTCAATTAAGTTAAGCTGGTTTACTAAATGGCTTTCCACTCTAATGAAGTACTATACTGTATAACGAACATGACAAATATCAGCATGTTAAGAAAAAAGAAGATCTGTGTCATTGCGTCAATAATTAAATAAAAAGCTGACAGAAACTCGGAGGAGCTGCTCGTCACTTTAAGGAGAAAAGCTGGTCCACCTCAAGAGAGAGCCGGCTAGCAGGCTAGCAGCAAGCAGCTGCTAACGTAGCACAAACACACACACACTGTTCGTCAGACAATCGCTATCATTAATCCGGGTAGCCACACAGCTGACAACCTGCTACACTAAACTAAATGTGCGGTGGAGACTTTTACTGGGAAAGTGGCTGCATGTCTCCAACACTACATACAGCACCGTGGCTGCTAACGGTCCTGATGGTGAACTGTTGACTCTGTGTCTGTTGTACTCATTCACTGCAGCTGGCGCACCGCAGTATGCAAGGTTACAAGGTTTGGTTATGGGTTATGACAATTTTTCAAAATTAGCATCCTTACTAGAGACCATGAAAGATTGAGACTGAGGAGACACAGGACAGAAGAAAACCAGAGAGGGGACATATAGTATTGCTTCTGGATGTAAAGATGAGTTTTATGATGTAAAAACTAAGAACAAAACAGACCATTTCATAAACTGTTGCTGAAGCCAAGATCAGTAAAGTTACTGCAGTGCTGGCTAGTGGTACTGAAAGGGCTCCCCTCTCTGATCACCTGTCTCTGTCCCTTCATCTCCCTTCTCTGATCACTTGTCTCTGCCCTTCATCTCCCTTCTCTGATCACTTGTCTCTGTCCCTCCATCTCCTGTCCTCTCCCTCTCTCTGATCACCTGTTGTGAATTTCTCCACTGTGGGACCAATAAAGGAATATCTTATCTTATCTTGTCTCTGTCCCTTCATCTCCTGTCATCTCCCCTCTCTGATCACCTGTCTCTGTCCCTCCATCTCCCCTCTCTGATCACCTGTCTCTGTCCCTCCCTCTCCTGTCCTCTCCCCTCTCTGATCACCTGTCTCTGTCCCTCCCTCTCATGTCCTCTCCCCTCTCTGATCACCTGTCTCTGTCCCTCCCTCTCCTGTCCTCTCCCCTCTCTGATCACCTGTCTCTGTCCCTCCCTCTCATGTCCTCTCCCCTCTCTGATCACCTGTCTCTGTCCCTCCATCTCCTGTCCTCTCCCCTCTCTGATCTGACACTGACATTTGTCAAGTTTGTTATACAGTATAATACTTCATTAGAGTGTAAATCCATTGAGTAAACCAGCTTAACTAGGCTGAACGTTCCACTTTAAAGGGCTCCGTCTCATCTGGGGACATGTACTGTATACAGCAATAGTAAAAGACTTGTTGGAGGGCTCAAAGGAGGTTGGCTCCAAATGGTTTATTTGTCTTTCTTCCAGCCCTAGATTTCTCATCTATGACACAATCTAAGAAGCTGAAGGGAAATGTGTTTGTTTCTGTTCAAAGCTCAGAGCACTAGGTCATACTGCAAAGAGAAATCACTCAAGACTCACATAGGACATGGACCAGAGACGCAGCAGGCTGCTGGACTCTGTTCATTTTCCTTGATGGTTTCCAGTCAGGAGAAAGGTTTCACTGCTGTCATGTTTCTATACAGACACAGGGAGTAGAAGTAGGTCATCACCCCTGCTGAGAGGAGAGCGCTGGGTGAGGCGATTTGTAATGAATGATCTTAAAACAGACAGCGTCTCCACAAGTTCCATCTGATTCATTCATCACATACTACCTCTCTATTTATTGTCACTACTTGGTGAAATCTCTAAATATATCTATATCTATATATATATAGATAGATATACAAATAGTTAATCAGCCAATCACATGGCGGCAACTCAATGCATTTAAGCATGTAGATGTGGTCAAGACAACTAGCTGAAGCTCAAACTGAGCGTCAGAATGTTGAAGAAAGGGGATTTAAGTGACTTTGAACGTGGCATGGTTGTTGCTGCCAGACGGGCTGGTCTGAGTATTTCAGAAACTGCTGATCTACTGAGATTTTCACGCACAACCATCTCCAGGTTTATAGAGAACGGTCAGATAAAGATAAAATATCCAGTGAGCGGTAGCTGTGTGGACGAAAATGCCTTGTTGATGTGAGAGGTCAGAGAATGGGCAGACTGGTTGGAGATGATAGAAAGGCAACAGAAAGTCAAACAACCACTCGTTACAACCAAGGAATGTAGAAAACCATCTCTAGATGTACAACATGTCCAGCCTTGAAGAAGGTGGTCTACCACACCAGGTACTACTCCTGTCAGCTAAGAACAGGAAACTGAGACTACAATTCACACAGGCTCACCAAAACTGGACAATAAAAGATTGAAAAATGTTGCCTGGTCCGACGAGTCTCGATTTCAGCTGTAACAGTCAGATAGCAGGGTCAGAATCTGGAGTAAACAACATGAAAGCTGGATCCATCCTGCCTTGTATCAACGGTTCAGGCAGCTGGTGGTGTAATGGTGTGGAGGATATTTTCTTGGCAGACTTTGGGCCCCTTAGTACCAACTGAGCATCGTTTAAATGCTGCAGCCTACCTGAGTATTGTTGCTGACCGTGTCCATCCCTTTATGACCACAGTGTACCATCTTCTGATGGCTACTTCCAGCAGGATAATGCACCATGTCACAAAGCTCAGATCACCTCCAACTGGTTTCTTGAACATGACAATGAGTTCACTGTACTCCAAAGGCCTCCTCAGTCACCAGATCTCAGTCCAACAGAGCATCTTTGGGATGTGGTGGAACCAGAGATTCGTATCATAGATGTGCAGCCGACAAATCTGCAGAAACTGTGTGATGCTGTCATGTAAATATGGACCAAAACCAACACTTTTTTGAAAGTAGGACACAAAGAATTAAGGCAGTTCTGATCAATCGTCAACCGCTTTTCCCGTTAGCGGTTGCGGGGGGCAACCGCCAGGACAGGTAGACAGGTCGCCAGTCATGATCGGCTGGAGCCGATCCCAGCTGGCATTGGGTGAAGGCGGGGTACACCCTGGACAGGTCGCCAGTCCATCGCAGGGCACATAGAGACAGACAACCATTCACACTAACATCCACACCTACGGGCAATTTAGAGTCATCAATTAACCTAAACTGCATGTCTTTGGACTGTGGGAGGAAGCCGGAGTACCTGGAGAAAACCCACGCTTACACGGGGAGAACATGCAAACTCCACACAGAAGAGTCCCAAGCTGGAATCGAACCTGCGACCCTCTTGCTGTGAGGCAAGCGTGCTAACCACTGCACCACCGTGCAGCCCGGAACAATGAAAATATGACTGAAGAAGTAGCCTTTTATTCAAAAGATACAAAATGTAAAACAAGGCTGTTGTTTGCCATGTAGCTCTATTTTTGATGTTAACCAGCTATTCTGCTTCTGCTTCAGCACAGACTCGGTAACATTAGTCAGGAGTCCTGGTTCAGACTGAGAGGACAGACTCGGTAACGTTAGTCAGTAGTCCTGGTTCAGACTGAGAGGACAGACACGGTAACGTTAGTCAGTAGTCCCGGTTCAGACTGAGAGGACAGACTCGGTAACTTTAGTCAGTAGTCCCGGTTCAGACTGAGAGGACAGACTCTGTAACGTTAGTCAGTAGTCCTGGTTCAGACTGAGAGGACAGACTCTGTAACGTTAGTCAGTAGTCCCGGTTCAGACTGAGAGGACAGACTCGGTAACTTTAGTCAGTAGTGCTGGTTCAGACTCAGAGGACAGACTCGGTAATGTTAGTCAGTAGTCCTGGTTCAGACTCAGAGGACAGACTCGGTAACGTTAGTCAGTAGTCCTGGTTCAGACTGAGAGGACAGACTCTGTAACGTTAGTCAGTAGTCCTGGTTCAGACTGAGAGGACAGACTCAGTAACGTTAGTCAGTAGTCCCGGTTCAGACTGAGAGGACAGACTCTGTAACTTTAGTCAGTAGTGCTGGTTCAGACTCAGAGGACAGACTCGGTAATGTTAGTCAGTAGTCCTGGTTCAGACTCAGAGGACAGACTCTGTAACGTTAGTCAGTAGTCCTGGTTCAGACTGAGAGGACAGACTCTGTAACGTTAGTCAGTAGTCCCGGTTCAGACTGAGAGGACAGACTCGGTAACTTTAGTCAGTAGTGCTGGTTCAGACTCAGAGGACAGACTCGGTAACGTTAGTCAGTAGTCCTGGTTCGGATTCAGAGGACCAGTCTGGTTAGTGATGTGTAAGAAACAACCTTAGAGCCGATCAGCTGTTTTGCTAATCAGCTGATAAATTATGGATCAACAAATGAACTCATTGACGTTCGTTATCATATTCATCAGCTCTACGACGCTCTACATTATCTGACGTTGTTCATGTAGACATTGGTGTAAAATCACCAACTCATAGAGAGCAGTGTTACGTTCACCAGTCAGCTGCTAAAACTAGTTTCAGTTGACTCAGAGATGAACTAAGACCACCTAAATAAACACTATTATCTCCTTATAGCTGACTGTGTGTCACTGCAACAACGTACATCATTCACACATTTTCAGTGGTGTAACTGGGAAACTGGTCATGCTTGTCATCATATCAGATGGTGGGGGGAGATCGTGGTGGTTTTTGCAACTTCAGCATCGAGGAATGAGACGTTTATTACAACTCTGACACTATCTTCGTCTTACTATATATATATATATATATATATATATATATATATATATATATATATATACATACATATATATGTATATTATATACATGTATATATATACATATATATGTGTATATATATATATATATATATATATATATATATATATATATATATATATATATATATATATATGTGTATATATATATATATATATATATACTCCTGATCAAAATCTTAAGACCAGTTAAAAAATTGCAAGAATTTGCATTTTGCACTGTTGTATCTTAATAAGGTTCTAAGTAGAGTTTCAAAATGCAAAAAGAAGAAATGGGAACAAGAGACTAAATGTTTTGAGCAGGCAATTTATTGAAAAGAACAATTTAACTGAAATAAGCTGTTCATCAGCTGATCAAAAGTTTAAGACCACATCCTTTAAAAGCCCAAATCTGTGCAAAAATTTGGATTCCATGTCATTTTCTGTCAAGTAATCACACTGTCAAGACCTCTTGATGGGAAAAGCAAAAAAACTCACTGCCTTGGAACGTGGCAGGATTGTTGAGCTGCATAGACAAGGCCTCTCACAGCGGGCCATCGCTGCTGAGGTTGGACGCAGTAAGACAGTCATTTTGCATTTCTTAAAAGATCCTGAGGTTTATGGAACAAAAAAATCAAGTGGTAGACCCAAAAAAATCTCACCGGCACTGAGCCGGAGGATCCGAACGGCTGTCCGTCAAGACACGGGACGATCCTCATCCCAAATTAAGGCCATTACTGGTGCTGACTGCAGCCCAATAACCATCAGACGGCATCTGCAAAGGAACGGCTTCAAAAACAAAAAACCTCTTCAAAGGCCACGTCTCCTTCAACGCCACAAAATTGCCCGTTTGGCCTTTGCAAGGGAGCACCAAACATGGGACGTTCAAAGTTGGAAGAAAGTTTTATTCTCTGATGAGAAAAAATTTAACCTTGATGGTCCTGATGGCTTCCAACGCTACTGGCATGACAAGGAGATGCCACCTGAGATTTTTTCAACACGGCACAGCGGAGGGGGCGCCATCATGATCTGGGGTGCTTTTTCCTTCAATGGAACAATGGAGCTCCAGGTTGTGCAGGGCGTCAAACAGCAGCTGGCTACGTGGAGATGTTGCAGTGGGCATCCCTCATGACTGAGGGCCCTCGTCTGTGTGGTGATGACTGGGTTTTTCAGCAGGACAATGCTGCAATTCACAATGCCTGTCTGACAAAGGATTTTTTTCAAGAGAATAACATCACTCTTTTGGATCATCCTGCATGTTCCCCTGATCTAAATCCAATTGAGAACATTTGGGGATGGATGGCAAGGGAAGTTTACAAAAATGGACATCAGTTCCAGACAGTGGATGCCCTTCGTGAAGCCATCTTCACCACTTGGAGCAACATTCCTACAAGCCTTTTGGAAACACTCGCATCAAGCATGCCAACACGAATTTTTGAAGTGATCAACAATAATGGTGGAGCTACTCATTACTGAGTCTGTTTTTGAGACTTTAGTTTCTGTTTTAGGGTTTTTTTTGAGCTATGGTCTTAAACTTTTGATCAGCTGATGAACAGCCTATTTCAGTTAAATTGTTCTTTTCAATAAATTGCCTGCTCAAAACATTTAGTCTCTTGCTCTCATTTCTTCTTTTTGCATTTTGAAACTCTACTTAGAACCTTCTTAAGATACAACAGTGCAAAACGTAAATTCTTGCAATTTTTTAACTGGTCTTAAGATTTTGATCAGGAGTGTATATATATATATATATATATATATATATATATATAAAAATAAAAAAAAAAAAAATATATAAAAAAAATAAAAAAAAAAAAAAAAAAAAATGAATATACAGTATATATAATCGTCTGCACTATTTCATTCTTTTTAAACCACTTTATATGGTATAAGCATTGCTGGAGGGAGCCTGAGAACAAAGACAAAGAGTGTGCTGTCACATCATCATCGGTGCTTATTTCTGAGCTCTGTTGTTCTTCTGCACATCAGACAGTTTGAAAAAAAGATCAAAATTGATGCTGCAGAGCCAGAGATCTCATCTTTTTTATTACATGCGTCCTCAAAATCTGATAGCTTCATTACCCATAATGCAACTCCACTGCCAACAGTTGGTTTGAGGGCTGGGGATGAGGGTCTGTGAGATGAGCAGCAGACTTCAGAGGTCTGGGAAGCTCATTTCTTTCTAACCCAACACCTCCAGTCTTTAGACCCAGCTGACGCTGACTCAGGTGACATCCCTTCAGCACATTTATCAGACTTCAGTCAGCTCCTTCTGGAGAAATTAAAGGGTTTTGGGTAGTGGGAAGGCACCCAGACTGTTGAGATGGCCCTACTGGAGGTAGAACAAAGATTGTTTTTCATATCCTCTTAGGGCTCTTGCATATTAAATACTTTCTTTTTTAAAAACGTTTTACTGCTAAAGTGGTTAAATTTACAGATATTGTGACCCCTCAAATGAAAGAGGTGCAAAATAAAGCCAGTTCAAATAGATGATACACCTAAAGTCACTAAAAAACTCACAAAATTATTATTATTATTATTATTATTATTATTATTATTATTATTATATCATCAATCTGAAGGCTTTACTGCAGAGGTACATTTAAGGTACATTTTGAGCAGATAAAAAAATGTGTGATTAATTTGTGATTTATCACAATTAACTATGGATAATCATGTGATTAATCGTGACTCAATATTTTAATTGATTGATAGCACTACATTATTTATATCTGGTTCATTTGTTAACTGATTGTTCTGCAGCTACACAGGTTTCTCACATGCTGACCCATGCACATGTATGTCCTTGCCATCTGTATATTATTATGTTTGTAAAGTTGAAAAGGAACAACATCCTACCATTATATGTCACTCTGGGTTTGGTTAAACACAAGACCAGGTGAAGATCCATCTCATCAGAGGACACAAACTTGGAGCATACAGGGCACTTGAAGCCTGGAAGAAAGACAAGAAACACACAAGCAGTTAGAGGATAATCCGCTCAGTGGACAGGTGGAAGGTGGACGATGAGGGAAACATATTATATCATATTGCCTCTCAGAGTTGAACTCAATCAACAATTAAGTGGCAAACAGAGTTCTCATGTTGTTTTCATTTCTCTGCAGCACCTTTCATTGGTGGCAATCTTGCTTTTCATGGTAGCCTCAGTGGCTATTGATGCCAACTACCCAGTTCTTTTATTCATTGCAAACATACAGTATAGGATAAAAAACACATGACTATCAGTGGATCTTACACAAGAAAGCAGCTACCCACCAGACACACCTGTTAACAGCAGCTAATGTTATTGTGATGGATTAATACTGTGTTATATCAAACAGTGATAAGAGGAAAACAGACATTTATGTAGTTTAGAATGAACCTGACTATTATGTTTAAGTTATAATTGTTCAGATCTGCATTACATCATACCCCATTTTCGACACTATTTACAGTTGGCATTAATGTACCATATTTTTCGCACTATAAGGTGCACTTAAAATCCTTTAATTTTCTCAAAAATAGACAGTGCGCCTTATAATCCGGTGCGCCTTATGTATCAATTCTGGTTGTGCTTACTGACCTCGAACCAATTTTATGTGGCACAGGGCGCTCAAAGATCTGTCAAAATGTTTTATTACGAGTTTGGTAAGCTACGAAGCCGCACCGCTGGATGGATTGTCGGAGCATTACGGCACTTCTTCAACCCAAGTGACGAAAACTAATTCGGAGCCTGCCATCATTTCAGGTGGATTAACTTAAGAAGTCCAACCGCTAGATACTGGTGTCAACAGGTCGTTCAAAGTTAAACTGCGAGCTGCGTGGGAGCGTTGGATGACAGAAGGCCAACACACATTCACCAAGACAGGGAGGCAACATCGGGCGAGTTACTCCACTCCTTATGAATGAAAATAGACACGTTCATTGATAGTGCGCTTTATATATGAAAATAGACATTGATATTGGTCATTGATAGGCGCCTTGTAATCCGGTGCGCCTTATCCGTATTCAGAGTATGACCACAGGGGTTGTAGCATTTATTCACCAACAAAATAGCCTAAAGTATACAAACCTAGTGTGAACCTGTGAGACAATCCAGTCGTACATGTTCACAGCTAAACATTATATCAATCAGTGATAGTGTATAAAAGCAGACATATTCATATGAAAGGTCACTGACAATTATTTAAATGATGATCCAAACTCTATCCTCCCTAAATGTTTCCAGTTGCAGTGCTGGTTGTAGTTACCAACCCTCATCCATCATCCATCATCTGTTAGCATATAGCTCTGCAGAATGTCACATTATCACTGGCAGGTGACAGGCGTGTGTTGTGCATGTAAAGCTTTCTATAATGGTAAAATCCATCCACATGCTGTGATACTGATGGGATAAATAGATTAGCGCTGCCAGAAGCAGGTGATCCACTGCTTGTCTGACCCATTTAAGTGAATCACAATGCACACATGCTCACACAGGATGCACCTCTCATGATCTCCTGGCCATCTGCTGACAGTTAGGAATATGTAGTCTAGGTGTATTTATCTGAAAGAGGGATGACAATGAAGTCCAGCTCTGCACGACTCCACAAGTCATTAATGCTGAAAGTCAAAGCTGTGAGGCTGCGATGACTCATCCAGTAAACTGTATGGGATGTGCACTCCAGGAAATGAAGTTGCTGCTGTTCTCATGCACATGTCTGAGGTCATACCTGCTCTTGGCATGCATCAAAAAAGTCACATAGTTACTCACATAGGCTGTAATATGAAAAAAGGGTGGTATCTATAACCCTGGAGCAACATATATGTTTCACTTTCCTCTTATTTGTATTGCCCAACAGCAAACTCTGCTGCTTTGGATTCATATCCAGTGCACTGATGAAAACAACATAACGTGATCTGAAACATCTGCTGCCTTGAGTTTTCCTTTTCTTCATGCAGACAAAAAAAAAAAAAAAACCTCATCTGATGAGGAAAGTCATCATCGCTGTGCTCTGATAAAAACATGTTTATGGTCAAAAAGATCTTTGCACTTGCTTGAAGAGATCTGTACATCCTTTCTGATGGTTTTTGGTTTCAGTAAGAAGAGGAAGAGCAAAAGAGGAAGAGCCATATGTATGACACTGCCGGTTTTGTCTCAGATACTTGCTCATTTGGCTGTACACAAAGGTGATTTCCTTTAGGTCCTGAAAATATGAGATTCAGAAAATATAACAGTTTTGTTCAACAGCAGTGATATGCAGCACATCTCATGTCCAACTATGCAATACTGTTATACATGCAGTTACCTTATAATGGTGGACAGGCTTGTCTCAAAGACCCTAACAGCTCGGCTGGGTTTGGACAAGAGAGCAAAATGGTCCCTCAAGTTAAGGGCTTTGCATGGTTCCTGTTCTAGCCTGAGCATCGTCTGCTCTGTGGCTACATCACAAATTCCACGCTAAAAAAAATCAAAAGTACTTCAACTTACACTCCTTTATTACCATTTGCATACATTTTTATGTATTATTAATTATTGATAAATATGAATTCCGCCTCAAGTCTCCCATCAAAAACCTCAAGTGTCAATACTTATATATATTATTAATATTTTTATAAACATGGGAGTGGGCAAATATGTTGCTTTATGCAAATGTATGTATATAATTATTCTTTGAAATCAATTAGCAACACAAAACAATAAGAGATGTTGTCCAGAAACCCTCACAGGTACATTTAGCATAAAAAATATGCTCATATCATAACATGGGAAACTGCAGCCCAACAGGCAACAACACAAAACAATGGTAGATATTGTCCAGAAACCCTCACAGGGTTTAAAAAATAAAAAATATGCTCATATCATAACATGGCAAACTGCAGCCCAACAGACAACAACAGCTGTCAGTGTGTCAGAGTGCTGACTTGACTATGACTTGATCCAGACTGACTGGGACTATCATAAAGTGGGCATGTCTGTAAAGGGGAGACTGGTGGGGACCCAGAGAAGCCATTTACATTCACACATCTGGAGGTCAGAGGTCAACGGATCCCTTTGAAAACAGCCATGCCAGTTTTTCGTCGCCAGAATTTAGCGCAATTTTGAAGCGCAATTTAGCATCCACAACAATCTAGTATGACATAGTTGGTACCAATGGATTCATTTCATTTCCTGGTTCAATTTAGCTTTAAAATGAACCTGCAAAAACCTAAAAATCACAAGGTGAGTTAATGCGTTAAAGACATTAGTGTCGTTAAAACGATTTTGAGTTAACGCATTATTATCAAGTAAAGTAAATTTGAACACATCATGATAACATTATAATTTACCTTTGTCCAATGCTAAATTTTACTGCATAGAGCTTGAATGCATCATAATGTAACTGAAATGCAATGTCAGCATGCTGGCTGTTAGCTCTGTTATTTAGCCAAGCAGGACTGTGTAGCCCTGCTAACAGCTAACGTTAACAGCGCTCCTCCTGCCAATGTCAGCAATTTGTTGTTCACAGTGTGGCATTATCAGGGAAATTTTCAATGGTCCCAAGGGTGAGATGATGCTATTAGTCTCGATCCCTGATCCCTAGTACCTGCGGCACCTGTGGCACTGTACAAAAGTGAGAACCATCATGTGTTCAGAGGTCAAAACATTGACTTTGTACCAAAGTGTCAGTTCTTCTGACAACCCAAGTGTACATATTTACACATTTTATTAGTCATTGATGTCCAACAGTGTGAAGGGTGCTGTGGACAAATCTACACCAACCACATGGACGGCCACTGTTGAAGTCTGCGAAAGCAGGACGAGCTGCACGTAGTTTTGCTTTGTTAAAGCTTTTAAAGTGGCTGCATATCATGTGTGCGATGCTGATTTCGTCTACTTGCGTCCCCGTTGTGTTCTTGTTGCATGTTTAACGGTGTGTTTTTGAAGGAGGTGCATGAGGAAGTGTTCGGGTCATGTGTGCTGCAGACCAAAGACCCTGTCATCAACAAGAGGATGGGTGCTATTGGCATGGCAGCAGATGTGTTTATTCCACATTTGAAGAAGCTTGTAATTGTGAAGGTTTGCTGTTGTGCAAGCAAAATTAAGAAGGCAGGTGCTAGAACCATACAATGGGCCTTTGGGCATCGAGCACAGTGTTAATGCCACCCAGTAAATAACTCCTATTAACTATAATGAGCTGCCTAACACCCTGTCCTGTGAGTGACAAAATCAGCTTGATTACATTGTTTTCTATTGGAGAGTCCTAACTGTCTGCGAGCGATACGGTGCGCAGATTTGAGCCGAACTTTTGTCAGATGCCCTGCTCCACAGCATGGACGAGGAACAGCTGATTAGATAAAATGAGCCATCAGGGCCCCATCAGGGCTGCCGACAGCAGGAGGAAACCAGGTCAATTGTCCTGGATGTAAATGAGGATATTAACTTGATTATTGTCACTTTGAGCACAAGCATTGACGCCCACAGTTATGTGCGTAGCGTCCACCAGAGAAAAATTATTACGAGCTACCCGGTGTCAAGAAATGTAACAGCACTAATGGTTAAAACAAAAGACAAACATGCAGCACAAAAGTGGCAGCTATGGAAACTCTGGGAAATATGAGCCGTCACTGCAGTATTTCAGTACGAAGCCTGGTTTTGATCCGCTCCCGTTTGCCATCTGTGTGTGTTTTTGTTTTTTAATCTAGCTCAATGGAAAAAACATTGGGAGAAAGTTGGCCTACGCATCACATACATTAAAACACGAGAGGACCAAGAGAGTAAGAAAAGCATCCTGTGCTCCTCTTACATCTCACTTCTTCTCCCTTTTTGGATTATTTTGTTCAGTATTGCGGAAAACACAATGGACTAATGTTACACTACACAGCAGGCTGAGCAGGGACAACAACTGGTGGGTGAAACATCCAATTTAGTCTGTGGTTATGAAGAAATCAGTAATAATGTTAGATTAATTTGTTTAACCGTGCTGGGCAAGCTATATTTTATGTATGTTGTATGCTTCCAGTAAATATCACATCATATGTAGATAGTGTCGGTAGCAAGTACTATCGATCTATTATGTGGTTCTGTCTCCAGTCTGCTATGGAGCACACAGCTGTTACATGTATGTGGTTTGTTTACATGACGTAGAACAGAAGTGCAGATTTAACGTATTCAGTGTGGACAGAGAACCACACGGTGCTGCAGCATCAGGCCTTCAGCAGATCCTCCTCACTCACGTAAATGTATCCCAACCCTGGTGAACACCTGCTGGAGGCTAGGGATGCTAATGAGGATCTACATGGGCCAAAAAGCATGAATGATAAAACTGCTCCCGTTGGGCATCTTCAGGCCAAAGAAAACCGAAGGGAACAAGAAATGAACTGGCACAGAACTGTGACGCCAAGCTAGCCAAGATGAACTGAAGTTGGGTTGAGGCTCAACATCTTGCCAAGGATAGAGATCAATACAAGGAGCTTCGGGACGTTTTGGAGGTGTACCGTCCACCGGCTTGGTGCACATTTCTTAGTAATACGTCATTTCTAATGTGGAAAACTCCACCACAAATTGGTGGACTGGTCCTAAAATCCCTTTTTTTCTCCTGCATCCTATTCTCTGTATTGACAAAGACCAACGTGAAATTCACAGTTAAAGTTCTCCTGAAAGAGCTGCAAGCTTCAAAACTTTACACACTGTTAACCACAACTCTTCACAGTTTGGACTGTATAAGCACCGTGTCACTGCTCCCAATCTAATCTGCTGTTTGGAGAGCATCCCAGGGTAGCAGGTTCATTATCTGCTGCCCTTAACTCAGCTCCCCTCCGCCTGATTCAGCACATCCTGGACTCCATGCTATTAAATGGGATTTATGAATCATCATTTAATCGATCAGTTCGCTGATCATCGACAAACCTGGCTGCACCCCACCACACAACACAGGCACTTTAATTCACACTTTATTTTTGTCAAAGGCAGGCAAAGTGTTGAGCTGAAAACTGCCCCAGATAGTAGTAGGGTGAGTCTTTCAGAGGACAGGCATCAGGACGGGCCAAATAACCTTGTCTGTTTCTGCAGCGCTCCTCTCTGCTGACAGTCTGGAAACGAGGGCAGCAGTCAGGCTGCAGAGGAAACTGGGGTTCTTGTCCAGAAGTCACAAGGCAGGACAAAAAAATGTAAACACCATGAAAATTTCCAGGTAGTTCCAATGAATTATTCTTTTAGTTTTCAGACACAGAGTTTGATTCATGGTATTTTATTCTCTGAACCACCATAAAATCAAACAAGGCGTTCCTTGAAATGAAGCCTTTGCTCTACATGGGCTTGTTTCTGATAGTGAACAAGACATTCAGGTAGCAAGATTCTCCTTTGGCTGAAGCTGAATTTAGGTTTGTTTGGTTGAAATGAAACTGCTGATCACTAGTGGTGGTTTATATCATGTAACCTCTGGGAGCAATACAAGGCCTTACAAGATATCAGAACCAATCAGTTCCTTTGGATACAGTACATTTAAAGCAGCCGTAGGTGAGACTACAGCAAATATGATTAAAAAAGTTGTTTTTTATAAAATGCTATAAATTGCTATATCCTGACAGTAGTGCATGAGACGGGTAATCTGAAAGAAATCATGTTCCTCTGTATCCTCCGGTGCTCCTAATGGCATCTGCAAGACTTCACAGACCGCGAGGCCTAATGAAGGAGGCTGGGACATGGGTGGACACGTGTCTTGTTTCCGGCGTATGACACATGTGCAGTGCAACTCAATTTCGGCAAGTGCTGACCAGATTTTACTGCGCATATGTTATACCCCAAAGACATGACATATTGATGCCACCCGACCGAGCTTCTTTCAAAAGGCCTTGACAGACCAGAGGAAAACAACCAACCAGAGTCTGCTGTCTCTGAGCAGCTGTCAATCATTCACCAACTCCGATCAAACGGTCAAACTAGGCAGCGCTGATCAAATATGAATCAATATTCTGTTACTGTAATGACTATCTCTCTCCTTAAATGTTTTCAGAAACATCCTGTATTACTGTTTAGCTGTAAAATGAGAAATTTTGTGACCCGGCAGCCATGTTGAGACCAACTGAGGAAATACCAAGCACCGCCCACCGGCTGGAGCACAGCCAATAAGTTTTAATTTTCTAAAGCCTGAAAACAGCCATGAGGAGGTGCAGGGTCTAGTTTTCTCCCAGAACACTTGAAGTACAATATGCTGAAAGGTTAATATGGCAATGATGCCAAAAGTTTCTGCCTACTGAAGCTTTAACTGACTGACAATTGTCAACATGGGCTGGACGGTGGTGCAGTGGTTAGTGCTGCCGCCTCACAGCCAGAGGGTCACAGGTCTGAACCCGGCTTGGGGCTCTTCTGTGTGGAGTTTGCATGTTCTCCTCATGTTAGCGTGGTTTTTCTCCGAGTGCTCTGGTTTGCTCCCACAGTCCAAAGACATGCTGTTTAGGTTAATTGATGACTCTAAATTGCCCGTAGGTGTGGTTGTGAGTGTGAATGGTTGTCTGTCTCTATGTGTCCTGCGATGGACTGGAGACCTGTCCAGGGTGAACCCCGCCTTCGCCCAATGCCAGCTGGGATCGGCTCCAGCCCCCCGCGTCCCCTAACGGGATAAGAGGTTGAAGATAGATGGATGGATGACATTACAAACAGTTACTGCACCACTATGAATCAGGATTGTTTCAGATCATCTGCAAACTTATGCCATCAAAATAATGTGAGTCTATATTCACCAAACTCTATAGACTTTGGGGGGTTTCCACTGTCTCCACATCCACTAGTGTGGTCAGTAAAAGTGACAGTAAAGGTTCCACCAGGTGGCGTGTGCTGTTAATCATCTGCCATCTGACACTCAGCAGATGGATAACACTTAAAAACAGCAAGGGGTGGTTAAAAAAACAGACATCTGGCAAACAAACCAAAGGCTTTAAGTGTCTGCTGACTGGCTCTTGATCTTTTCATGCTGTACATGTGGACGGGGGATGAATGCATGAGTGTTGCCACAACAGGCACTGAATACACTCACACACTGTAAACCCAGCCTAGTTAGTCTGGAGTACACTACCCTCAGTGTTTTTACTTTGCCTCTGTGTGTGTGTGTGTGTGTGTGTTGGGTCTGTGGGTCTGTACTGGAACCCAGTGAAGTTCAGCAGCAGATTGTATGATAATCAGAAACCCACAGCTTTAACACAAACTATTTTACGTTTACTGTTAAAGGTCTCATTGAAAACATTTTTATGTGGATGAATCATTTAAAAAAAATAATATTACACACACAGAGCTTTTAGAAAGGTGGCGCATAAAAGTATGGCTTTTCTTCAAAACAATTATTATGATTGTGATTTAATCATTTTTAAAATGTTGACGGTCCAAAATGAATGTTTTATCTCGAGGGAAGATGAGGCTTGTGAGCCAGTAGTATAACCATGTTGGTGTTACCTGATATCTCTGTGTTGTCAGTGATCAAGTTGCCAGTTAGAGTAGAAAAAATGGATAAATGGCTGACTGAGACACGTGTCTCCATCAGTCTGCAGGATACGTAAATAGTTACCATGGAAACTGACATTAGCACATATTAGCTGTCTTAGCTTAATCACCCAAATAACAATAATCCATAAAATTACAATTCAGCATATTAAAAGGGTAACACTGTTATTTTTGAACCTGGACCCTATTTTCCCATGTTTTTGTGTGACGAATGCGGACAACACTTTCTGAAACTGGTCCAGTATTAAGGGAGAACACTACACAATAAACAGGTTGTAGTTTTATTTTGCTCAGTCTGACTGAAGTGTGTTTTACGATTCTCCACATTAGAACAGCTGATCGCCCAACTACGGCGCCACCCGCACCTAATTAATTAATACATTACTCATTAATACACCAGAAAACACTATTTCACACCCGGCAGCTGCAGTGTTCTCCTCAATACTGGACCAGTTTTAGAGTGTTGTCCCCATCATGAGAACTGAAGGTCCAGGTTGAAGAATACCAGTTAACCTTTAAATATGCCAAACTGTAATTTTATGGGTTATTGCTGTTTGGACAATTATTCACAATCAGAATTATTCACATCATTATGAAGCTTTCTAAAAGCTCAGTGCATGTAGTATTATTTTCTAATTATTCATCTACAAAAAAAAAATCAATAAAACCTTAAATTACAGTTACTGTCCAAATTTCTGTTGATTTTGTGTGATAGTGTATCATGCGTTGCTCTGTGATTCCCATCCCTATCTAAAACCATTCGCACCCACACTCTTCCAGGGACGAAGCTGATGGCAACACGTCTGACTACTTTTGTAACTTTCCAAAACAAACAATCACAGACCATCAAGCCCATTTTACTCAAGCACTGGCCAGATGTGCAACAGTGAGAAAGTATGCTCCAAATTACAAAGCAGGAAGCAAGCCGCAAAGCCGAGTTTCAAAACTTCAGAAACCTGCAGGTGAGTCACGATGGCCGTCCTGCAACGACACCAGCATCTGCTGCCCTATTCAAATGAAGGGACTCAGCAGCAGAGATTAGGAAAGCAGGTTAGGTAGCCACTGGCTTATCTCATCAAGATAGATTTTAGCTAACCTGGACTGACTCAGCCACTAACACCACCACGGCTCAGCTCGTGGTACATGATCTCCTGAAACCTCACACTGACCTGTGGACATTTCTCCAGTAAGACACAGCGTTAACGTTCTGGGTATGAGACAGTGTTCAATCACTGACTTTTTGTTAATGAATAACGATAGCAACAGTACAAAAACCTGTCAGACGGTGCTCTGCCTCCAATCAAACAACAAACCAGGTCATCAACCAGCTCCTTTGCTTCTGTGCCCTCAAAGGTCAGCCCTGCCAACATGGCTTGTTATCTGTCAATGGCATGAATTTGCGGTTCAAGCTGCACCGCAAACTTTATTAGCGTGTCCTTGTGAAACACTGGATTTCAGATGTGTTTTAAGGACTTCTACCTGTGAATCTGAAAATATCCCCATATCAAACTGAAATCACTAATGGCGACCTTACACCAAACCATCACAATCAGTTTCACCATTGTCGTATAAAATCACTAGTTTTGCTTGAGTCCTGGCACACTCGTGAGATCTCAGTTGTTTAGTGCAAAGTGGTCATAAGACTTAGTCCCAGCTGACTTCTGTCAGTTTCTCATCTTGACGTTCCGATAAAATCAACAAATTTAATATTGTCGTAAGTTCAATGACGCAAACATTATCAACAACCAATAGAAGCACTCTCTCCTGCACCAATCAGGAAGTAGCAAACAGACTAGAAAGTAAAACTGGAGAAACCACGACAGCATGGAGAAGGAAAAAAGCTGCAGTGAGTATGCTATGTGCTACAGCTAGCTAGCTAACCACTGTCACAAACAGGGCTACTTGAAAGCTAACGTTTGCTATGGGAGTGTTACGAGCTAACCGTACGTTTCAGCTGAAGATTGCCGGCTACAATCATAAATCAGGTTGTAGTACTTGCTCTCTCGCTGTCTCTCTTATATACATGAGTGAGCCAGAATCTCAGATGAAACATGCAGTTAGCTCATTGGTTAATAGCAAACATTCCAGTCGCTAATGTTAGCTTGTAAGTAGCATTCGGGACAGCTAGCTAGCTATAGTATACTCACTGGGGATTTCAAGGGCTGCAGCAATTTGTAGGGATGCACCAAACCGACTTGTTAAGTCCTGATCCGATACCAGTGTTTAGTTAATAAACTGTCCGCCTCACTGTGTGGAAGTGATTGGGATCATTCTGTTATGTGTCAGACAACATCAGGCTTTCCCAACTTTGTAAAACAAAATGTAACAAATAAATACATTTGCGTTAAAATAATAAATTTAGCAAAAGCTATTTGGTAAAAAATCTTCATAATTAACAGGAATGCAGCAACTATTTGGTCAAAACTCGAATTAAAACTCCAGTTGATAATCTATAAAGTATATAAACATAGAAGTGAAATAAATAGATCTGTCCCATTGTCAATGATACTCGATCCAGCTATTTGAGTCAATCCGATCCGGTATTAGTGCATCCATAGTCATTTCTGCCCTCTTCTTTCTCAACAGTTTTTCTTCTTCGACATTTCCACTAGAAGCAGGATGTGGATCATCTCTAAAGTAATCTACAGTCGTGAGAAAAAGTATGTGAACCCTTTGGGATTACTTGGGCTTCTGTATAAACTGGTCATAAAAAGTCTCAACAAAAGACAAACACAGTCTGCTTAAACTAAAACCGCACAAAAGATCATATGTTTTCATGTTTTTATTGAACACAACATGTAAACATTCACAGTGCAGGGTGGAAAAAGTATGTGAACCTTTAATAACTGGTCGTCCCTCCTTTGGCAGCAACCAAAGGTTTCCTGTAGTTTATGTGATGGTAACACAACAAAGTAGATGTACTGTGTAATGATAAAGCAGTGCGGTAATTGATCTGCTGTATATGTCACCTGATTAGAAATCATCAAACATAACTAACACCACATCATAATGAACCTTAAATTATCTGAAAAGGGTCATCAAGCCGGCTTCTTATTGCTTCTGCCACCATCGGTCGGATTCACTCTTAATTACCATATTACAACCTCGTCGAGAATAAACCTACGTAGTGCATTTTATAACTAATTTAACTGACTGAACTTTGGTAAGCACTGATGTTGTCTGGTGCCACAGCTGAACCATCAGACATTGTCTCAGGTGAGTTACAGACAGCTGGTACAGTTTAACCAAAAATGTGCTGTTTGCAGTCTGGCCTTGGTGTAATAATCTACCTCTTTCTGTTAAGGATTCAGTCCTTGAAAGATACTGTAGAACTCCTTTATGTGGCTGACTTATTTCTCAACATTCCTCTTGCATTATGATAACAGATGAATCAGGACACAAAATGTTTGGATCTGAAACATTTAAAATTTGGGACAAAACTATTTTCTTCTTACACACAAGAAGAATGTGATACCCAACACGACTAAAGGTCAAGATGCACCAAACCGACATCCAAGAACCAGCGGCAACGAAGGACGACTGTTGTGTCGCCTCACTTTGTCTTAATGCCATAATGTTGAACACACCGCAAAGACGACAGCCGACGGCCAAATGGCACATACGTTCTGCTCCTGAGTGAGAGGAAATAACTCTCCATAGTTATAGTCTGCATTCATAATTCAAGGTGGCTACTTTGAAGAAACTAGAATATAAAGCGAATTTTCAGTTGTTTTACACTTTTATGTTAAGTACAAAATTCCACGTGTTAATTCATAGTTTTGATGCCTTCAGTGTGAATCTACAATGTCAATAGTCATGAAAAAAAAAGGAAACTCATTGAATGAGGAGGTGTGTCCAAACTTTTGGTCTGTACTATATATATATATATATATATATATATATATATATATATATATATATATATATATATATATACTATATACTCTGCATTCTCTTGATGAGCTTCAAGAGGTAAATGGGGTTGGGACCATCAGTTGTGTTGTGCAGAAGTCAGGTGGATACACAGCTGATAGTCCTACTGAATAGACTGTTACAATTTGTATTACGGCAAAAAAAGCAGCTAAGTAAAGAAAACGAGTGGCCTTCATTACTTTAAGAAATGAAGGTCAGTCAGTCCAAAAAATTGGGAAAACTTTGAAAGTGTTCCCAAGTGCAGTCGCAAAAACCATTAAGCTCTAAAAAGAAACTGGCGAGTAGGAGGAGCTGCTTTGCCTCAGCCAGCTTTAGTTTACTACTAAGATACATGACAAACTAACCTAAACAGTCAGACTACAGAGTCTACTGCCCTTTTCCCCCTTTTTTTTCCCTCCTATCTCTCCACTTTAATTTATTACTAAGATACATACAAACGAAAAAAGTTTAAAAAAAAAAAAAAAAAAAAACTTCCCCCTTCTTTTTTTTTTTTTTAAAAAAAATAAAAAACAAACAAAAAATACAGACTAAAAAGCCTACTCCCACCTTTTTTTTTTTACTAAAATACATAACAAACTAACAAAACATTCAGACTACAGAGCCTACTGCCAGCTTTAGTTTACTACTAAGATACATGACAAACTAACCTAACAGTCAGACTACAGAGCCTACTGCCAGCTTTAGTTTACTACTAAGATACATGACAAACTAACCTAAACAGTCAGAATACAGAGCCTACTGCCAGCTTTAGTTTACTACTAAGATACATGACAAACTAACCTAAACAGTCAGACTACAGAGCCTACTGCCAGCTTTAGTTTACTACTAAGATACATGACAAACTAACCTAAACAGTCAGAATACAGAGCCTACTGCCAGCTTTAGTTTACTACTAAGATACATGACAAACTAACCTAAACAGTCAGAATACAGAGCCTACTGGTCCACCGTCATCAAAACTGAGCCAATCACAAGGCACGACCTGTTACACTGTGCATGTCTGATGCCTCATACTCCTGTCCACCGTGTCCCAGCCTCTTTCCATAGGCCTTGATGTCTAAGAAGAAGAAGAAGAAGAAGATCTACCTTTATTAGTCCCACAATGGGGAAATTCAATTTACACTCTGTTAAACTCATACATGGTACATGCAGACCTGAAACACACATACATGCATTAATGGAGAGATGTCAGAGTGAGGGGGCTGCTCCTGACAAGCGCCCCGAGCAGTTGGGGGTTTGGTGCCTTGCTCAGGGGCACCTCGGCAGTGCCCAAGAGGTAAACTGGCACCTCTCCAGCTACCAGTTCACACTCAGTTTTTGGTCCATGTCGGGACTTGAACCGGTGACCCTCCGGTTCCCAAGCCAACTCCCTACAGACTGAGCTACTGCCGCCCCCGTCTAGTGTGACAATAAGCGCGACGAAAAAAAATACACAATCGGCCTCATAACCTATTTCAGATGAACCAAACAGCTCATGCACGAACTGAATCGTGACTAGAGAACCAAACGATTCGTTTTTTTTTTTTTACCCGAACCGCCCCCATCCCTAATATATACTGTATATCGTAAATTTAAATTTTGCTCAACAAAAACAGATAGATAATGAAGTGTTATGTCCTAAAAGTGGACTAATATGTTGTGCTGTCGCCACTACACTTTGAGAGCACAGAATAATGAGAGCAGGATGGCAACACTGCAGAGGTGTGACTGTCACATTGTGCCGCCTCCATTCCTCTTGGCAGTCATACACATGTATATAGGAGGCACTGAGTGGACTGGATAACCGTTTGTTGCAAATGGAATATTACAGAAGTCAATTACAGCTGCTGCTGTTATAGAGAGACATGCACACAGAGAATCGATAGCTCTGTATAACATTCAACACTGACTTATCAAACCGTTGACCAAGCTACTTATTGCAGGAAAACAGAAAACCCAAACTGAATAGATGAGCTGCAGATGGAAAATCTTTGATTGCCCACGTAAAATGTCCCTCAAAGGTCCTTAAATCCAATTTGTGCCTGGGCCCAGGCCACTATGAGCACATCCATGAAATCAAAAGTTTGCTACGATTAAGATCTGTACCCATTTGGTGAAACCAGATTAGCTGAGCTGTTATCACACTCTGTGATAGGACGCTATATGCACTGAGATCACACACTGACAACAGGAAAGTATTTCCACCACGAGCTCACAGCTTACAGTCTGGCAGGGATGGACAACCCACACATAGTGGTTACAGACTTTGGACTATGACATCATCTCCCTGTACAACTTTAAATGTGTTCGGTTTTAAAAACAAGACAAACGCAGACTGCTCGTGCAGGAAATCAAGTCCGTAGCTGGTACTTTCCTGGGTTTTTAAAATCTGTGATTAGATTTGATTCACGGATTTGAGGAGATCCAGAGATCAGCCCAGATCCTTTTGCGGCAGCCTGAAGGCCTAGTGTATACTCCCACAGATATTTATTTAGTCCATGCACAGGGTTGCTGCTGTTATCAGGGAGGCAATGCTCCCCTATAGAACTTGCAATGTCTTTCAGTTGTCTCGCTGCCATTTCCTTCCTGGAGTGCCAAAATGTTGCTACACAACAGATGAATTTACCGTGTCTTCAGTTTCAGTGTGAGGTAGCTTGTATCACGGATGGGGGTGTGCAACACAGGAGATCTTCCAATGCTCTTTGCAAAATATTATCTCAATACAACTATATCGATATCTTCTGAGTAGCTGGTGCTGCAAAATGCTGCACGACTGCAAAAACCATGCACCTGTCTGGAGAGAAGAGAGGGCTTCGACTTATCTCTTTAGAAAAAGATGTTATATTTATTTGTGACATATCTAGGTTAATTCACACACCCGCGAGTAAAGTATATAAATAAATGAGAATCTTTGCATTTACCTGATAACGTGGACCAAGGAGTCCAAAAGCTGTTGACAACAATGTCTTTGGATTATCAACATAACAGGAAACTCTACGAAATATACAGGCCATTCATCAGGTTGTTGTGTACAACCGATTGGTGCAGGTTAACCTTAATCTGTATTTCTCAGGAGTTCGTGCATCATCAGCATTCAGCACACTTCAGTGAGTCTTTAAATTAAGATCCAACACCATTAACAGAGACAACACCACACCACCACACACATACGTGAGCATGTGTGCTCAGTATTGATTCATCCACGGACCATTATAAAGGAAGGAAACCTAACGAGTTGAGTTAATCATTAGGTGCCCGTCTGCTGACTCACACTCACATTAACAACCTGTGCACACAACCTGTTGTATGGATGTGTACTGTGCATGCATGTGTGTTTGTTTCAGGAAATATACTCACTTGTATGCACATTGTTTAATGCAATATAATAAAATAAATAGTAAGAATTTAAGGGAACGCTTCACAAGGATGTATCACTGAAGGGGGTCTGAGCATGAGGATGCACACAGAGCAACTGATCGTGGACATTTTCAGCATCTCCAAATGATTCTGCATGAAAAGCAGTCCAAACACTGTTTACAGATCGATCTGCATGCAGAACTTGCATTTTCAAAACCTTTCCACCTTCCAGCATCCGAATATGTTTTGATGAAACTTGCAAATACTTTTAAATACCTATATTTGCAGATATCTATTTATTATTATTTTTTTAAAGAAAAACAAGATGTATCTGTGAGTGCATCAGAAATATACTGTACGTATTTGTGAACCTTACTTTTTTTAAGTGGATTTTTTTTTACATTTATATATAGCAACTATTTTTCTGTGCATCGAAAAATATTTTTGTGAGCGCTGAGACGGATCTGAACCCGTATAAATGTACCAGGACACAGAATCGCTTGTTGACCGGCGCTGTGAAATGGCTTCAGATAGATCTGTGATCGAATCGGCCGATTCAGCTTCCAGCGATCGTCATCGGCCCTGAATTCCCGATCGGAGCACCCTTAGTGTGAACGCCCCGTCTTGAGGTACTCATAACCTCATTGGTGGAAATTATCTGAAAGCTCACTGAAAGTTTACGAGTTCACGCGTTTGCTGACGTCAGAAATGACGGAGGCAACGGAAGTTAATTTTTCGGTGCAAAATAAGTTAATATATTGTAATTTTAGTCATCTAGAAGTTTTGGACTTGGACTTGGTAAATGGACTTGTATTTATAAAGCTCCTTTCTCGTTTTCCGACCACTCAAAGCTCTTTTTTAGGCATGGTGACTTGTACTAGGGTAGGGCGATTGGACGGATATATGGGCTCCTGACGACTGGCTGAGTACACTGCTGGTTGCTGAGATGTTTTGGGTGATGTCTGTCATTTTATTTTGCTAATTTAATGGTCCGGTGGGTAGGGGGGTAAACAATGTTCCAGAGCTGCCATATATTCAGATTTAACTCTGTGAAATAAGGGTTCATTTTAACCAAACTAGAGCTGGGGATTGTTGGAAAGACTAACCAAGATGTTTTTTTTAGTTATTTTGAATTAAGTGTCTTTAAACAATAATTACTGGTGGCTCAGTACAGGCTGAACAGATTAGTATCAGAAATTACATTTTATTCACTGGGGATCTGATAAATGTTTGTACGATTTTCTGCTGGAACCTGTCCAACTTGCCTGCAGCTTTTCATCACTTCTATCAGCTGTGATCATCTAATTGCTAAATAAAATTAAATTCATCTCAAACAAGCCTATTGTCTTCAGAGAGTTTATGTCTTTCCTCTGTGAGCAGACCACTTGAGTTAAACAAGACACTACGAGACCACCAGCTTCAACAGTGAAAAATCCTTGACTTCCCCACACAGCCTGACAGACGGCTGATCGGTGAACTCAACAAAAGACACTCACAACGAGGCTCACCCTGTTTATCTTCACAATGTCTGGCTCAACTTGCACATGTGAGTCATCATCCTCACACATGAATGCCATTAAAACCAGCGGGGGACCCTCAGTTACCGTCTCCCTCAGTGTCAGTGAAACTTGTATTAGTACAGCTTTGCTTCCCTGTGGCTCTGGTTAGTAAACCTCAGTACTTCTGAGTATGGATCAAGTTGAAAAGATGGCAATGTGGCACAAAATACTTAATCAGATTCGAAGGCGTGTTAGCTTATCTTTGGTTCAGATACTCCTGCTTTAAGTAGCTTTTAACTTTTGGCTGTATTTTATTAAGGAACGTTTATTTTTAAACACTCATGCATGGAGAAGTTTGTCATACTTCAGCCCAGTCGCACAGTAGTTCTTGAAATAGTCATGAAATTTAATGTATTGATTCATATTTTCTCGTGATGGATGAAATCAATTAAAATGCAATCTGTGTTATTAGGAACTGTGAAGTATAAAGAGGGGAGATCGCTGTGCACTGAGGAGGTTGGGGTGGATGAGTGGGTCAAAAGACACTGGACTTTCACCCAGGGGACTGGTGTTCCTCTCCCGTGTGATTTATTTTGAAGGATTTACTGTCAAAGTTGATTTATTTGTCATGTAACTTCCAAAATTAAGCTACAGCAAAGTTATTTTAACCTAAACCACAACCTTTTTTCAAGCTATCTTAGTGGTTTTTGGTCAAGTAACTTCCGTACTTAGGTTTGACCACTTCCAGTGTTATTAAAACCCAAACCATTGTAATTTGTTACCACAGCCTAACCAAGTTGCTCTATTCCTAAACCTACATAGTTTTATTTTGAAAAGACTGGAGTGGAAAGTAACACATGCGTCACTGGATTTTCACAGGAAAACTCATGAAAAACACGTAGTTGAAAGTCGTGCGGAGTCACAATAAAGGGAAATTTGAATCAATGTGCATGAATCAAATAGACTGAATTTCGTGTATATTGAACAAACTGCTGTGAGACTGTACTCTGCATATATTGTCCAAAACTGACAAAGAAGTTCCCCAAACACAAGTTCTCAGAGCTCAAAGTGATGTCTTCAAGTTGCTGGTTTGTCCAACCAACAGTCCACAAAGTATTCAATACATACAGAAAATAGCGTATTACCTTGGTTCTAGTTTGTCTTGATGTTGTCTTTGTGCACCTTGTTTAACTGCCAGCCTTTCTGTATGACCACTAGCTCTGTGTTTGACCGACCCCAAAGCTGAATGTTATGGTCATTTCAGAAAGTACTACTCCCCATCAGGACCTTTTAGGGGGTAAAAATGTTCCCAGAAATTTAGTCCCTGGTCCCTGCAGTCGAAATGCAGTGAGGTTCTCGGTTCTGGGGTAAAGTTCCTGCGGTGGAGACGGGGCTTCGGGGAGTTTTACTATTCTATAAAACCAACACACAGTGGATATTTTATGGGCCGATTCCACTACTTTTAGACTCAATCATTGAAATTTGACAAATTTCAAGACAATAAATAAATGAAGACCTCCGTTTTCCCGAGCCAGAATTTGCAGACAGATTTGAAAACAGACTTTGGGAAGCAAATAAAATTGACAGAACATGCAATAACACAAATTACAAAATGAAGAAACACACAAATCCAAATAAATAAAACATCTTGCACATTATCTACGTTTAGGTTTGGCTAGAGGTCATGACCTCAGCAACCTAATGCCCTGCTATGCCCACACAGTATGGTTTATGGTAAAGATAAGATAAGATAAGATAAGATATTCCTTTATTAGTCCCACAGTGGGGAAATTTACAAATGCCCACACACAGTATGTTTTCACCTGATAAGAGTCTTCTACTGTCACATAACCCATCCCCTGCTCATTTTAGCAGAAGGCAGCTTGAGCATTCATTTGTGTGACAGTTCATCCATCGTGTTGTGCTCCAGACCGCTGCTCTTTCTGCTGCTGTCTATCAAACATGAAGTATATGAAATAAAGTGTTTAGATCTCTTACAAAATAACACTAACAGTGTGGGAACACTGGCTCCATCCTAACCTTGCCGAGCCCTGCTGGAAACACCCAGCAGAGTTCAGTCAGCTGAAGCCCGGCTGAGTCCTCTTACCTCCGAACAGATGAGGCGAGAGGTGTGCTGGTAGAGATCCTATCAACAGCCGCGGACCTTCGTGCCCTCCGCCTGAGCGCTCCCTGTCCGCCTCCTCCGGGCTGCTGCCGCCGGACTCCTGGGAGCTGTAGGCTCCGCTGCTGTTCGGAATGTTGATACCGGACTGAGGTCTGGTCCCGGAGCCCCCGGAGCCCCCCACGGACCTGGCCCTGGCTCCGAGGTGCTGGCTGGTGCTGGACGAGGCTCCGGACGCACTGTACGCATGATACCTCACCCCCCCGGCGGTAGTCCTGCTAACATTACTGCCGTTGCTGCTGGACGTGCTGGAGGGCAGGTCCGAGCCGGAGTAGGCTCTGGTCCGCCCGTTAGCAGCTGGATTAGCAGCCGGGCTGCTCTGCTTTGCCCCCATGTTAACCTCCAGCGAGTCCGCTTTGAAATATTAAAGAGGCGCTCTATGAGCCACTGCGGGACAGTGCGCCAGATTGACGCCGGAGGCAGATGGCTTTACAGGACAGACACACGTAACGGGACCGGAGGACGAGGGAAGCAGGAGAAACTCCGCGTCGCTATGACCCCGTCGACATTATGGAAATGTCACTTAGCGAAAAGTTGATCCGACCAGCGGTGACAGGAGCTAAAGATGTGAGTAAAACTTTAGGAGCCGCCACCATTGTGTCAGTAATACTCAGTAATAGTTGTGGCTGCGCTGCAGGTAACGTGGATCCTTCCTCGTCTGAGCCGCCGCCGCGGACCCGCTGAGCTCCGACCGCTGGTTCCTCCTCAGCGTCCGCTCCGCCATGGCTCCTGAGCAGCATGAAGGAGCGAAGAGCCGGGCTCCTCACACCTCCCTGCCTGACAACGCATTGCTCAAAGGGAGGAAGTGATGATAGAGGAGAAAGCCCTGCACGAAACCCTTTCACCAGTGGCAGCCAGGCAAGGAGACTCGCTACGCAGGCTAGCTGCCAAGCTAGCTGAGCTCTCAGGCACTTCCGCTACGGAGTTTCAAAATAAAGCCGCTGCGGTGTTTCATAGGGACTACATAGGGACACTCTGAGTCCAGCTGCCTAAAAACAGCCCTGCCCTTGTGTAGTCTTCAGTTTCAGAGAGGTGTCTTAACTGTTGTCGTTTCCACTAAATGATACGTGAGGAGAATAGCATATGATTAAAGGACAATTGCATGAAAAACAAACGAATAAAATAAACATATGCATCTATATCAAATTCAATCAGAGGTTTCAGGGGGAAAGGATCCATAAGATTCAAATAACCTATTCATTATGGGTCATTTTTGAGGTTGTACATTGTACTGTGTTACACCGGATGTGTGTCTTGCTCTGCCTTAATTTCTATAACCACTGTCAAGAGTTTGATGTTGATTTAATTATTAATATACTAAGCAGGACATTTGACAGTTGAACAAGCCAAGAGTCTCCAGCCACACGATACAGACCAAGAGGCTGCAAAGCCCGGCTTCAAGTTGCTCCTGTCTAGAAGGGAACCGGCAAATTGAGGAAACACTCGTGACATGGCTAAGGTAGGAAGTGACCTCAAATAGTTATGGTTAGGTGCTGATCTTGAATAGTTAAGGTTAGGTATTGATCTTGAATAGTTAAGGTTAGGTATGAAGAAGAAGAAGAAGATAATCCTTTATTAGTCCCACGAGGGGAAGATTCAATTTTTACACTCTGTTGTTAACTTATACACGGTACATGCAGACCCGAACACACACATGCACAAACATGCAACAATGGAGAGATGTCAGAGTGATGGGGCTGCTCCTGAAAAGCGCCCCGAGCAGTTGGGGGTTTGGTGCCTTGCTCAGGAGGCACCTCGGCAGTGCCCAAGAGGTAAACTGGCACCTCTCCAGCTACCAGTTCACACTCAGTTCGTTAGTCCATGTCGGGACTTGAACCGGTGACCCTCCGGTTCCCAAGCCAACTCCCTACAGACTGAGCTACTGCCGCCCCCAAACCAATCATGGCCCGTACGGGGATGATCTTGAATAGTTAAGGTTAGGCATTGATCTTGAATAGTTAAGGTTAGGAAGTGACCTCAAATAGTTAAGGTAAGGCATTGATATCAAATAGTTAGTTAGGTGCTGATCTTGAATAGTTAAGGTTAGACATTGATCTTGAATAGTTAAGGTTAGTTGTCTTGGTGTTAGTTTGTATGAGCTTAAATAGTTAAGGTTTGGCATTGATCTTGAAGAGTTAAGGTTAGTTATGATCTTGGATAGTTAAGTTTAGGTATGATCTTGAATAGTTAAGGTTTGGCATTGATCTTGAAGAGTTAAGGTTAGTTATGATCTTGGATAGTTAAGTTTAGGTATGATCTTGAATAGTTAAGGTTTGGCATTGATCTCCAAGGTTAGACCCAGTTAAGGTTAGACATTGAACTTAAATGGTTAAGATTAGGACAGGTTGTCTGGCAGCGAGTATTGCGAGAGTTTTTGTAAGTATATATATTCATATATATATATATATATATATATATATATATATATATTGGACTGTGGGTAGGAACCCACACTAACACGGGGAGAACATGAAAACTCCCCTCAGAAGAGCCCCAAGTCGGATTCAAACCTGTGACCCTCTTGCTGTGAGGCACACTTCACCACTGTGCTTCCCCACATCACAAACAATTTTATCTAAATATCCAATAAATAGAGGAACATTACAGAAAACACGGTATGTCTACTAGAAATCTATTCAATATTTGTGTACATAACCAGAAAAACCTTTGTAACATTGAAATCTCTATATATCTATCTCTATGTATGGTAGGAGACAGATAGAGAAAGCCAGAGTATGCAACTTTTTCCTACTCCTACTATGTCAACATGGTGATTTTAAGCAGCTAATGTTTGCCATGGTCACTATCTTAGTTTTGCAAATATTTGCTATATAGCACTAAATCTAGATTAAAGCAGTGGAACAGTAAACCCACCAGCATAGCCATATAAAGCAAGACTGCTCATGTGACTAAAAGAAAGCTTGTCAGTGCTCTCTGGTGGACAGACTATATAACAGCAACGCTACAGTATTTCTTGAAAATATATCTTAAATATATACTGTTTTCTGGTTCTATATTGGCACCGACATATAGACTGATATGATAATCAGTGATAAGCCAACATGGGCCGGTATATCAGTCATGCTCTGACATCTTTAGACTAGACTTAAAGCATTTTACCTCAAAAAACCTCACTATTGTTATCATGACTGCTTTTATTGTTGACAATGCCACTTGGTGCAGCGTTTCATGTAGTCGGCATGTTCAACTGCACCGCACAACAATAACATAATAACAATAAAAGTATTCCGAAATAGGTTAGCAGAAGAAACACGATGATATGCTTTGCAAAATTATGAGCAGCTGTGTAAAATATACGTCATCAGTAAACTGGCTACAAAATGCAAAAATACTTGTATGATCCTTCAGGGGAAAATATATATTACTATTAGTGAAAATTAGGCTTCTGGGTTTTCCAGTTTTAGACCTTAGCAGTATACCATACATCTATACTGTGTGGCACATTGTATGCATGAAAACTACACATATTAACTACATTAAATGAAAATACAGAAAAAAAAGAAAAAGCACCCTATAAAGAGACAGATGACCTAAATGGCTGGTAAGTGAAGGTCAAGCTGGCTCAGGCTCAATCTGCTGCTTTGTCCAAACAATGGATATCAGTATTTACAATGTGTTTGCCACGTTACCATATACAAGATTCAGCTGCAACTTGTATTATATTGCACGCTGATGACACACTTTGCTCAAGACTGAGTACTCATTGTTGTTTAGTACTGCTCAGTACTAGATAGTCAGTTTCTAGATAATCTTCCATCTTGTACAACAGCACGAGGTCTGTGTTGTGACAGAACATTTTGCCACTTGTATCACAGTCATCTCACGTCATATTTTTTATGTAACAGTTTGACTGAATAGGGCACTTGATATAATGTTTATTCCGTGCAAACAAATACTTTTGCACGTGAGAAGTCATGCTCTTATTGTGAAGGGGTCTGTTTTTGGTCTGATGGTGTGTGTGAAACTTGATAGGATTGGACCTTTCCGTCGGTGACGTCAGCAGCAGCGCAGCAACGTCATCAACACCAGAGAGTCTCACAGGACATTTATGGTCTTCTTCCTCCTCAACTCCCCATTCTGAGGTTTGAACTAACAAAGAAGAAGAAGAAGATCAACCTTTATTAGTCCCACAGTGGGGAAATTCAATTTACACTCTGTTTTTTAACTTATACATGGTACATGCACACAAACACACACACATGCAGTAATGGAGAGATGTCAGAGTGAGGGGGCAGCTCCAGACAAGCGCCCCGAGCAGTTGGGGGTTTGGTGCCTTGCTCAGGGGCACCTCGGCAGTGCCCAAGAGGTAAACTGGCACCTCTCCAGCTACCAGTTCACACTCAGTTTTTGGTCCATGTCGGGACTTGAACCGGTGACCCTCCGGTTCCCAAGCCAACTCCCTACAGACTGAGCTACTGCCGCCCCCAACAACATGCTGCATCCAACTTGTGTTTCATTGGCATGGTGTAGTACAATGTTTGTTTTCCTACTATCTTGTTTGTGCAATTACATCCACCAAATAATATCAACACGTACACCCAGGTCATTTAAACCTTTAAAGAGGACCCATTATACTTATTTGGGTTCCTATTAAAACATGTTTGCATGGTTTTACTTTTGTATCTGAAATGCTCTGTTTGAGCTCCTGTCCCGCCACCTCCCAACCCATCCCTACAGTCCAGTCTGCTCTGATTGGTCAGCTGGACCACTCTGTTGTGATTGGTCAACCAAATCAAACTCTTTAGATTCCACTCTAGCTCCGCTCTATCTCGCTTTGTTTGAGGGCGTGCCAGACTAGCCGCTAGGCCAGTCCTTCTCAAATAGTGGGTCGCAGCCCTCTGGGCGGGCCTGGAGCGATGCCAGGATCCTGCGACCGTAAGTCTCTCGAAAGCCAAGACAAGGAAATATGGCAACGCGTATGTAGTGCTTGGCTTCACCACGGTGGTCAAAGTGTTTTATATATTGTGCTCCTGAGTTAATGTTGCTGATCAATTTGAATTTATTATTATCTATTATTATTTATTGATTTTATGGGGCTGCACGGTGGTGCAGTGGTTAGCACTCTAGCCTCACAGCAAGAGGGTTGCAGGTTCGGATCCGGCTTGGGACTCTTCTGTGTGGAGTTTGCATGTTCTCCCCGTGTAAGCGTGGGTTTTCTCCAGGTACTCCGGCTTCCTCCTACAGTCCAAAGACATGCAATTTAGGTTAATTGATGACTCTAAACATCCATAGGTGTGAATGTGAGCATGACTGGGTGTCTGTCTATATGTTATATATACCTGTGATGGACCGGAGACCTGGAGACCTGCCCAGTGCCAGCTGGGATCGGCTCCAGGCCCCCCGCAACGGGATAAGCGGTTGACGATGGATGGATATTGATTTTATGTATTTTTATTTTTCAATAACAAATGGTTCAAAGTTATTGTGCTCCTGAGTTAATGTAGCTGATCAATTTGAATTTACTATTATTTATTGATTTTATGTCATTTTATTTTTCAGTATCAAATGGTCAAAAAAATGTACCCTGATGTGCCTGGGGTGAAAATTTGTACCCTGATCCAAAATGTTTACAGTTTAAATAGAGATTATTATTTTTTTTATTTCAGGCAAATTGATGCGCTTTGAGTCTTTTCTGTTACAGACAAAAAACATTAATAAAGTTATTCTTTGCTGTAAGTTGATCTGTATTTCTTTCTTTTTTCTTTTCTTTAATGTTAATAAGGATACAATGTTATGCAGAGGTGTACTTATAACAATTTTCTAGACAAATGATACTATTTACAGTGGCGGCAGGGAGTTGGGGGTCATGAAACATTTACTTCTTCCTGGGGGGCGTAACAGAAAATAATTGAGAAGCACTGCGCTAGGTCAACCTGTTGTCACCCCCAACTTTGGTCAGAGTGGCCCTCGGCATCGGAAACCAGCACACGGAGGCACCCTTTAACAACAGTGTGTGACGAGCCGGGCTTCAGCTAACTCAGTGGTATTATTTGACGATTGGAGCTAGTGACGTAGTGTTAATAACGTGGGAGTCTGCGTAGGGCGGGTCAGATGGGTGGTTTATGGATCAAACAAACACGAGACTGTTAGTGTCCCATATGAAACTAGAAGTAACATTAAGTAACGACATTTTTTTAATGCTAGTCTTTAGTAACGCTAGGCTGTGTTGCCTAAACCTAACTTCCCATGAAAATGGAAGTTTATTTTGAAAGGACACTATGCATATAACGAGCGTATTGACACGTTGTCCCTGGTCTGTCCAAAAGTAACACAAAACTTTGTAACCTGTAAAATGTACAACAAAACTGTACAACATACTAAAGGGAAGGGAGAAAGCACAAATGCATAATCCGTCTTCTTTTGTTGTTTGTAGTTGTTATCTGCTGCAGAATGATTTTAAATCACAAACACTGTCTAGTAGCATTCAAAAACTTGCTGTAAAAGACAGAAAAACAGTTTGAATAGGCTTACATAATTAGTATAAAAACGGTGTAACTAATTATGGTAAGTTAGTATGCTGAAAACTCCAGTGATGGCTCCCCTGAGGGTTTCTAATGGCTATGAATGCAGAATGACTTTCTGTCAACAACAGCAGCATTATGAGGAGAGCAGAGTTCACAGAGTCGGTGTGGAAGGTGAGTGGTTTTCTCACCCTCCACTGCGTTAATCCCTCTAATCTCCTCTGTCTGGAAATAGCCCAGGTTATCTGTCGATTGACGGCCACAACATCCATCACCACCTGTATAGTGAAGAGGAGGACGGAGCAGTACGGCAGCCATACAGCAAAACCACTGTCACATTAACCTTAATGGCTTGTGTTTGTTTGAATGATGTCCGTGTGCAGTGTAGCACTGCTGGTGTTGGATAGCAGGACTCCTTGTGGCCTTGGTCTGTGGGTCTCAGGAGTGTATTCAAGCTTCTGAAATAGCATTTAGACCATGGGACACATGAACTAAAATGCTCTGCAAAAACACAGTATGTAATAAGACTAATCTAATCAATCATCAGATATAATATAACAACATATTTTTTTATGCAAGTGTGATTTTTTTCAGTTTTTCATAGAAAAAATCACCAAAGAGTATTAGTCCACCTCTGACCTGCTACCTCTTGGTGATTTTTGCTGGGATGCAGGGTGTGTAATTACACCCCAGAGGTCAGAAGTGGCAGATGACATTTACATAACTCCTAAATAAATCATTATTATTATGTATTTTCAATCGTGTTATGATGCCTTTTACTTATGCCAACTGACACAAAGTTGTGAAGGTGTTGGCATTTTAGTTTCTTTTAGTGACAGTCAGTTGCTATAATAATTTCACTGTAGTACTTATGAATCTACATACTTTCTTAATACTTAACATAGGTGTCAACACTAGAGTTGGGTTAATTTATGGTTTTGCTGGTGTGGTCCAGCTTATACTGGTTGGATCTTATGCAAACCTGCTGAACTGGCATCCATTATGAGATGTTCTAGCAAACCATGCCAAGGATGTCACAGCGCTGAATCCAGCTAAGCAATACGACAACATGATTGAAATGATATTGTTTGCTTATAAATGGACTAGCAGAGCTGCTAGTGTCTGAGAGGCCGAGGCCAGCAGCATGAAGGAGATGGAGCAACATGAAGCACTTTATGTACAGGATGTTGACATTAGGTGGATATTAAAGGGATAATTCAGGTGTTATGAAGTGTGGTTGTATGAGGTACTAGCCATGGTAGGTGTATTACTGCTCCAGTGTTGTACTCTTGTCTGTTTTCTCAATATTGGGGACACACCAACTGTCATCTACTGTAAGTAACATACCTACTACAGATAAGTACCTCATACAGCCCAACTTCAAAACACCTGAACTGTCCCTTTAAGATTATGTTTCTATTTGCTATTATTGTATTTCAAAGCTTCAGTAGGCAACACGTTTTTGGAGAAAAATCCCATAATATCCTTTTAGCATATTGTAACTCATGTGATCTGAGAGAAAACTAGACTTCTGCACCTCCTCATGGCTCTGATTTCAGGCTTTAAATAATCTAGCCTGTGACGGGAGACTTTGACCAATCACAGGTCATTTCTTAGAGTGTTCCTGTTGGCTGTGCTCCAGCTGGTGGGCGGTGCTTGGTAATTCTTCAACAGATCTCAACATGGCTGCCGGGTCACAAACTTTCTATTTTTACAGCTAAACAGTAACTACGAGACGACAAGTAACTACAACAGAATATTGATTGATCAGCGCTGCCTAGTTTGACCGTTTGATCGGAGCTCACGAGTGATTGACTCGTGGCTCTCATAGACAGCAGCTAGACAGCAGATTCCAGCTCAGCTCTGATTGGTTGTTTTCCTCCGGTCTGTGAAATATTGCAGATGTCGTTAGAAGCACCGGAGATCATGCACTACTACTACCATATATATATATATATATATATATATATATATATATATATATATATGTTTTGGTGCACATGGGTGGAAATGCGATGGACTGGCGACCTGTCCAGGATGAACCCCACCTTCGCCCAATGCCAGCTGGGATCGGCTCCAGCCCCCCCGCGACCCGGGGATAAGTGGTTGCAGGTGGATGGATATGGATGGATAGGTGGAAATGTTTAGGACAATGTGGTGCTAGTAAGATGCTGGAAGTCTGCAAAACTTCAGTGTTTGACTGTGTGATATTCTGTGTGAATGTGTAACCAGTCATAACGTCATGTCAAGCTGGTGATGGACTGGGCTGTCATACAACTTTTGGTAATTATCACTTTCCATCACATAATCCATCTTTAAATAAAACCTCATTCTGTCGTCCCTGCCTCCTGTACATTGTTTTTTTTTTCACAATGAAGTTGAATTTAATTCAGTGGAACAGGAGTCAAATCTAGGATAATTTGCAGACTCAGTGGTCTGTAGGAACTTGGAGCCACTTTGGGCTACTATGCATTACACATATAACCAAGCACTTTTCTTTACATGAACTCCATTCAGCATTAAGACTAGATAGTATATTGTACACTGTTTGGGCAGGTCAATACCATCGAAACTATTAACAATAATTTGGTACTTGAATGCAGGTCATTTGATATTAATTGAAAACAGTAATTACAGATTTTGTATTAGCTACACCAGCAGCGTGGTCTCAACTAAAATATCTCAATACGGGATTGCCATGAAAATCTGAACAGATATTCATAGGCCCCAGAGGATGAAGCTGTCATCAGGTCAACATTTTAATTTACAAAACATTGGTTTATGACACAGCTGTACATTGCACACATACTCTGTTTTCTCCTTTCTAGCTATTAGACCTCACTAAAGCAGATCACTAGTATTTGGAAAAGTAGAATCAAGGTGTCAGGGAGACATTAAACAACCAAGCATTTCATCATTTGGAGGGATGTGGATTGTGAATCCTGATTCCCACACAGATCCCATTCTTTGACCAAACTGAGCTGCACTAGCCCACTTCAAGGTCCATATATCAAGCACTGAATCCTTTTCAAATCCCTCACCTCATCAGCCGTGGCTCACACCTTTACTTTGAGGAGGACTTCAGGTTGCATCATGGATGGCCCGTCCAGCCTGAGTCACAGCACAACATTACATCACTCATGCCTCTGCTTTGGTTTGCTTGGTTTAGTTCAGAAAAATCAAGCCTCAGTCTCAAATTGAATTTACTACTGTTTATGTTCCCAGTACAAAATAACACCTTCTAATAAGGACAATCATATACCAGATAAAAATGTATCATCTATTGATTAGGAGGGATAATATGATGATATATATATATAATACTAAACAATCCAATATATTAATATGTGTGAAAACAGCTTTTCTTACATAGGTGACAGAAGGTTATTGAGGAAAGTGGACCAGTGATTACTAATTTACAGAGTTATTAAGGAAACAAACCTTCTGAAAACACAATGCTGCATTAACTGAACCACGGTTGACTTTTGATTCCTCTGGTTCATTTTAAGATGGATATAAAAGTCTGGCTCTTCACTGACTATGAGCTGTTATTGTCGTTTTCATTATGAGAACAGGGACCAGGTCGGAAGACTAGAACTAGAACCGTAGTTTGAACCGAGGACACCAGGGTATGTACTGTAGGTATAGAAGTTTAGAGCCCAGGCCAGGTTAGTTGTGGTTAAAAAAATTACAAAGAAATCCTTCCTGTCTTGTTCAAGTTCAGCATCAGGTCTGCACCGGAAAGTACGGCTTCCAGGAAATAGCCACAGCCTTACACTCGGGGTCTAAAGCCTTGAACTTATCTAGATACTACCTGGAGGAGGTGATCGACTGACTGATGATGTTTCTATCATGCAGCTGGCACAAAACCGGAAGAAATCAAACGAGTGAAGAAGAGAAGCCATTTACATAAAGACGCCAAAGAAAATGGCAAACAAGATGTGTGAATTTTGTGAAGGCCAAGTGACTTGTTTGTTTATGACCAAATGACGAACCGACTATGTGAACACTCCTAACAAGGACAATCTCCTGCTGTGTGAAAGAGCAGCTCCAGACATTGTTCGGCCCTGATCCTTTGGACGTTTTCTGGAGTTCATGTGAGAAAACGACTTTACACCACAAATGCTCTCACTTTCTTCAGCCTCTTCTGTATATCAGGCTACTATGCTGACTGCCATCAAGTTTTACATGTTACAACCTTAAAAATCCCTTCAGTAATGTGACTGAGGGCCCCCACGGATTGCATAGTACTACAGTTTTGATTATTTATCAGTAAATGTTTATCATTATTTAGTTTAGTGCTTATTATCATATATGAATTTTGCAGGGGGCTGCACGGTGGTGCAGTGGTTAGTACTGTCACATCAGTACTTTGCATGTTCTCCCCATGTTAGTGTGGGTTTTTTCGGCTTCCTCCCACAGTCCAAAGACATGCAGATTAATTGATGACCCGTGGGTGTGAGTGTGAATGGTTGTCCGCCCTGCGATGGACTGGCGACCTGTCCAGGGTGAACCCGCCTTCGCTCAGTGCCAGCTGGGATTGGCTCCAGCCCCCACGCGACCCGTAACGGGATCAGCGGTTGAAGATGGTTGGGTGGATTTTGCAGGCACACGGGATTGAAACATACCTATGATTGATTAAGAGACTAAATACAACCCCTTTGTGCCCTACTTTGTGCTCAGATTATGTTGTGCCATTTAACTGGCAAAAGCGGAGTTGGACACGTCTTAAATGTATTTGCACCATGCACTTTAGACCATGCAGTATAGATCATTAAAATAGAGCCCTACGTGGAGTTTACTTTAAGCAGTGCAGGTGGTAAGTGAAAACCCCAAAGATTTGAAAGTATTTAGAGGTCCCAACTCAGAGCAAACTGAAACAACATGAGACTCACACCAACCCCCAAAATAGCCCCTGCTCCAGGGGCAGTTCACGGTGAAGTTTACATTGTTAAATCTTAATAAATGGTAAAAAAAAAACGCTAGTCTTTTTTCACTGTATTTTAGAACCACAATTTTTACAAACCTGCATTAGCAAACATGAAGTATTGCTTCACATCTTTCAATCATTTTTATCAAATCTGAACCACAAAAAAGATAGTGGCACACAGCAATTAAGCATTTTGTGCAGGAGGTCTTAGGGCAAGGCAGTCAAAAGAGGGAAAAACTTCAGATTTCCTAAAAATATCTTTTAGAGTAGATAGTTTGTGTATCATTATCTCAATGCTGTTTGACTTGACTCTTTTGTTTTCCTCATTCTAACCCTTTCACCAGTTGTAGTATCTCTACATTTCTGTAAATGTGCATATTTTCCCTCCTACACACCACTGGGTGGCAGTGTTGCACTAATAAAATCATCTCCAGCTCTACAGGACAAAAGACACGAAACCCACCATCAGCAGCTGAGTCCGTGACACAATGTGTTGCAACACACTCAGATGGTAAAAGCCAGATTTTTAAGATAAGATAAGATAAGATAAGATATTCCTTTATTAGTCCCACAGTGGGTAAATTTACCCATTACAGCAGCAAGTGGATAGTGCAATAGAAGACAAGCATAGATTTAAAAACAATATTCATACAAATAAAAAATAATAATTTAGTATATACATAAAAGAAAAAGAAAAGAAAAATAAAGAAAAATAAAAATAAAGCCAGAAGTATGTCCATTATATCAATAAATAATTGTCCGGTTCCTATAATTCAAGCAGATGACATAGTTGCACATGAGTCCTTATTGCACGTATGTCCGGTGAGTTTGTTGTTACACCTGGTTACCATGATTTCTGAGTAGTGAGTCTTTATTTAGTTTACTTTATTAAGTCTTAATGCAGGTTCAGGTGAGTATGTGGTCCAGGATTACACAGTGATGGAGGAGAACCGCTATCAGTTCTACTCCCAGCACAGAATAAGCCTCTGTGTTGTGTTGATCTTTGGTTGATAGTGTTACTGTGTATAGATAACATGGGTACTATACTAAACGTAAGAGTAAAGAGTGAGTCATACACTCTACAAATACTGAACAGGCTGCACATTACTTCTTTCAGCAATGTGACTTATATAATATAATCATTATTAGAAGTTACATATTATGTAAAACTACACAACAGAATATGGAGTGGAAAATAAATATACTAATATTGTGAAATGTTATTTTACTAATATAGAACAATGCTGTACATGACTGCACTCTCCTGGACTATAGCTCTATCTTGGTAATCTTGTTGTTGTGTTAGATTGTGACACGACACAGTTTCATGTCAGCCAATTAGACTATTGTCAGGCTATTAAATAGTCGCTATCAGCCCCACAGATGTGGGTCAGTGGAGGCCTACTACGCCCACCAGTAGGTTTTATCATCTACTCACATAGTGGATCACTGAGAGAAGGAATAAAAGAGCATGACAGCGACCTCTAGTGATTGTAGTAATTATGACAGGAGCAGAAGTAGAAGGGCTTGTACAACAGCGTTAGTCAAAAGGTTAGATAGTTGTTCGACTGGATGCACAAACCCAAGAGAAGACGAGCCTGGGCTGTTTCTAGAGAATCCTGTCTCAGAACCGAAAACCCAGAGAGGAGGAAATTGTGGATTTGTTAGACCTGGTCAAGCTAGCCCTCTCATTTCCATCAAACCAGCTCATTTCATTGAAATTCAGGTTTCTGGACATCACTTCCCGATCAGCGTTAATACGTCTGCTCTGCCTGTGTCTGTCTCCAACTTCAGCAGTGGCTGGTTTGACCACGGAGATGCGAGTGACAGCTAATGTTAACTTGACACTTGACCGCAGTAACCAACGTTAGGTGGCGTGAACAGAGTACTTAATTTGATAGGCTGCCCATCATGTGAAGCGATTCGTTCCCTCTGCTCTCCAGCTCAAAGCTGCTCCAGGCAGCTTCACTCAAATCACTCACTGCTTTTTCCAAAGTAGAAACGAGCTGTGTTGTATTTTCTATACGAATGTAGGTTACCGAATGATTTTTTTTCTTCTTCTATTGAGGTTTTTGGATGAAGCTTTGAATGTCTGTCATCATATTTTATGACCCTAAAAGAATGAGTTCTTAATTTGATAAAAGTGATTCATTGGATTAAATGAGTCTGTCTTGTTTTCTTAAATCAGCTGTTTTAATGAATATGACTCACTCTCTCAGTTTCATTTGATTATTGCTGGACCATCCTGTTGTGCTATTTGTGTGCGGCGAGTGGAAGAGCCAACAGTTTTCTGACCACAGTGAAATGCTGTTTTTGAAAGGCTAAACACCAACAAATATGGACTGAAACAGAATATTTCATGAGATAAAAACCATGTGTATTTTGGAAATGATTATGTTTTTTCAATAACTGTTGACTTTTGGACTTAACAACACTCTGGAGTGTCTGGAGAGGTTTAGATCACAACAAGTCTGAAACAGTCCTATGCAGCTGCCGTGCATAATACACAGATGCATTCTGGGTCAGGCTCACCCGGGCATGCTTCAGATAATGGTGTGAGCAGAACTGAAGCAAAATTGAAGCAGGATGGAGCAGGAGGCGATGCTCTAACTTCTGCTTATACTCCTGCTCACGCTCCAATCCACTCACATGCTCTGACAAATGTTTTTCTAGAGCTGGATGCAAAAAGGCTTGATTTCAGATGTCGTTTGACTGGAGAAGTTGTGATACTACTAGATACTGGGTTATTTTGGTCAGTACTTTAAAAGTATCTTACCTACCCGGCGGTCTGTACCTATAAACAAGCTCACACGCCAGCTTGGCTAGCAAGCTGGCTCAGGTAGGCAGTATTAGCAGCCTTAGTCAAGGCTTAAAAGCTGCAGGTTTAACATTACTTACTGTCTGTGTTTATTTTATAGCAGCGGCCGGTTGGTTGATTTGAAATTACTTTGGCATTGTTGTTGCTTGAGCTAACAAAAGTTAACTGATTTGGTAGCAGCTGTTGCTAGATTAAGAGAGAGTAGGCCTGGTGACTGGCTTAAAGGTGAGTCACTGTCAGGAAATGAAATGAGCAATTATTAATAGTGAGTGTTTTTTATGAAATATAGAGACATTGGAAAAGGACATTTTGAGATAAAATGACAAAAATATATCCAGTAAAACTATTATGACAATTTCTTAAATTATTTCACATCATCCAAGCTGTGGCAAACAAACATTTGTTAGACTTCCACATTTTGTTCAGCAAGATAATCTCCACAAATAAACACCACTTTTATGATATTTGAAGGGCAAATGCAATCACCAGAAGTAAAAAGCTAATGTTAGGTTATAGAAGCACTACACCACACCGCATGAGTACAACGAGACTGTAAAGGTGGACAAGACACGGCAGGCATGACGATGTTTAGTCGTCTCATTTGACCACTTGTTAAACCACTCGTACAGCCACCTTTTAAGACACATTTCAGAATTCATGAATGGGGTATTTATTGATGTATTTTACGTCAGAGAACAAAACGTTATAACGTATGTTAATTCAGGCATCTAACTAAAATCCCATTTCCAGACGAGGGGCCAGGAAGTGCTAAAATGCTAACTCATTCTGGGTTTGAGGACTCTTTCCTTTAGCACTATATGTCCTGGCTCCATTGGTCTTTAACAGTATTTTAATTGAATTTACGTTTTGTTCACAGTATCACAATCTACATTTGGACTGGTTATTTCTTAGAGTACTGATTTTAACTTTCTTTCATTTGTTTGTGTTTCACCATAAAATATCTTTATCATGATCCAGCTAATTGACAATAAGCTGCAGTTTTACAGGTTTGGGCTCACGGATGTGTTTTAGATGATTAGATTTTAAATGATTAGATTTAAACCAGCTTTAAAGAACCAAAAAATCCAGACTTGTGTCAAATACTTATAACCTGGATAACTTGGTTATCCACCTACAAAGAATGAGGTGCTGATGTCCATGGCTCACAAATAGACACAATCTTCTCAGAGACTGTACTGAATGCATCGAATACAACACATGTTGCACCAATTAAAACAGTAGAAAAAAAAATGATTTAAAGCTTCCATTGACATCTGTGTGTGTGTGTGTGTGTGTGTGTGTGTGTGTGTGTGTGTGTGCGCCTGCTGTCTGGCTCTGTGGTTTTACATCTCTTAGAGGTGATGTGAATTGTGATTCTCATGCGTAGCTCCAGTTAACAGGCACATAGGCTATTATCCGATTAGACGAGTGACCACTGCCTGACCTCAGTAATACACCAACACTGCCTCTGTGTGCTCTGACTCCGGCTACGCCACTCTGCATTCCAGACAAAAACTTGAAAAGAAGAAAAAAAAGCACTTAATTAATTGCCTGACATATTTTCCAGGCCTTCTCCCAGCCAATTTAGTGGGAGATGTCAATCAGGTGGATTAGGCTTGTTTTTCTGTTAGCCCTGTGCCGACAGTGGGAAATGATTAAAAGGGGAGATTATGTGACAGCAAATTTGTGTTGATATCATTAAACTTTCATCATGGACTGGGTCTAAAGCTCTAAATTGCTTATTAACTAAGCTTTTTGTGGCTGTTTGCCTATCAACACTTCAAATGAGCCAGATATCAGAGCAGTTCCCCTCAACCCGCCACATTCTCTGCTCCTATTGGGTTGTGGAAACATCCTTTGTATAACTGGGATAAAGACATGGACACACAAGCATGGATTTTCTCCCATTTCTCTTCCCTCTCTGCAGTATTTCCATAGTCATACAGAGTCTTTGCAGTAGTCACAAATCAATAAAGGAAACTGTAATAATGAAAATTTAAAACAGAAATGTATTTTGTTGGGCTGCACGGTGGTGTAGTGGTTAGCGCTGTCGCCTCACAGCAAGAGGGTTGCAGGTTCGATTCCAGCTTGCGGCTCTTCTGTGTGGAGTTTGCATGTTCTCCCCGTGTAAGCGTGGGTTTTCTCCGGGTACTCCGGCTTCCTCCCACCATCCAAAGACATGCTGTTTAGGTTAATTGATTACTCTAAATTGCCTGTAGGTGTGGATGTGAGCGTGAATGGTTGTCTGTCTATATGTTGTCTGTCTCTATGTGCCCTGCGATGGACTGGCGACCTGTCCAGGGTGTACCCTGCCTTCGCCCTATGCCAGCTGGGATCGGCTCCAGCCCCCCGCGACCCCTAACGGGAAAGCGGTTGACGATGGATGGATGGATGGATGATGTATTTTGTTGTAGATCTGTTCAGTTGTACTCTATGAAATATGCATACTGTATATTTGTTCCTCAGATATATTTATTATGGTATGTATATAGGTGAGGGAACAGCTAAATCTATATGATATGAACTTGGACGGTCAATCTTAGCTTATTACTCTGCCCTCTTCTTTAGAGGGGTGGGGGACTGTGGATGTTCAGGGGTAGATAAAAAGTCAACAGGAGTCACATAGAAGTGGTTCACATCACCTGAAAGCTGGGATCATAAGAGATAAGATAAGATATGATAAGATATTCCTTTATTAGTCTCACAGTGGAGAAATTCACATGTTACAGCAGCAAAGTGGATAGTGCAATAAACAAGAAGCATAGATTTTTAAAAAAGTATTAATACAAATAAAATAATATATACATAGTAGAAAATATAAAGCTAAAATATGTCCAGCATATTAATAAATAATTATCCAGTTACCATCATCATGAAGATTGATTGTGTGAAGGTGTTCTAGTCATTAATAAGAAATAGAAATGAATCCATAAATGAATTAGGTTTGTTAAATGTGATGGCCATTCCCATGCTGAAATTGTGAATTTCCCCACTGTGGGACCAATAAAAGAATATCTTATCTTATCTTATGCTCACTTACAAGTCATAAATTGTTCAGGTTGATACCACTTGTTCCACAGATTTGTGCTAAATTTAACCATTTTCTAGTATTCAAGAACTGATAAAAAATTATCAATAATCCCACCAAAATACCACATTAAGAAACCAAGACCTTGAGGAACACCACAGAAAAAGCCATGCTGTGATTTGGTTTCAAAAACTCTTCACTTTAGGAGATTTTTTCCTCCTTATTGTCAGCGTAGCTCATAAAGCCATCCATCCTCTGAATGTTCCAGGTCTCTAGTTTGTGACTGTAACGTTTCATCAGCCTGTGATTATCCCAGAGGTCAACACAGGTCATTTTATACACTAAGGTCAAGTTTCAACGGTCTCACTACAATGAAATGCCCCCTATGGGGACTAACATCATCACACATGAATACAGCTGGACTCATTGGATCCACAAGAGTCTCAGCTTCAGTTATACACAATGTATGGGATTTAAGACTGTTTAGGGACCCCAGTCTGCAGAAATATTCAAATATATAATTTTAGAATGATCAAAAATAACATTTATACTGCATGTGATTATCATAGTGGGCATGTCAGTAAAGGGGAGACTGGTGGGGACCCAGAGAACCCATTTACATTCACACATCTGGAGGTCAGAGGTCAACGGACCCCTTTGAAATTCACCCTACCAGTTTTTCCTCACCAAATTTTGTGTAACTTTGGAGCATAACTTTGTGTTCTTGAAGTTCAACTCAAGTCACCAAGAGTCTTCAGCAGTCAACCTGAAAACCACTTTTCCTTAAGTACAGACTACTAACTACAGTACGTGGCAGTGAAAGGGGGCCTGTGGCCAGACATCCTGGGTTCCAGCAAATAACTGGAAACACTCAAATGTCCTGATATTCAGCAGTCACAAGCAAATTGTCCCTGGTTTCACTACAATTAAAATAATATTATACTCACATAGATGTTTATCATGTTCTGTTCCACTCATTAAGTGATTTGTGTGTATGAGATAAGTACCGTAAGCAGAGAGCCAGCACACCATGTTGCAGTCTCTATATAGAGTGATGCTGTGCACTGTCAAGCCACAATTACGCACGGACACAACAGATCCGCTGGTTATGTTCAGTGCCGTTTGAACCACAGAATCCTATGTGTACATCAAATGTGTCATTTTGATTGATTACACAGTTCCTTCTGCATGTCAACAGGCATTTTGCTCAGCGTATAACTCCTTCAGGACCATCTCTTCCTGTCAGTCTTTCACATGATGTGTCCATCCTGGACAAAATGTCATCTGAGCACCACATTTTTAATTATAGTATCCTGAGGCATGTCACAAGCAACGTGATGATGAGATTGTTCGGGTTCAAAACTATGGTTGAAAAATGATTTCCGTAGTCCCAGACAACAATATGTTTCCTCTGAGGAAATCTGTCTACAGGACTCCTAAACTGTCAGCGCGTCATGGGGGGACAGTCCTGTGATTAAAGGGGGAGAAAGTAGTAAATGTGAGAAGTCATGATTGTCGCAGCCTCTAATGCATCCCCCCATAGTATATATGCATATATACATATAAGGTTTCCCATGCAGGAAGAATTAACTAAGACAGTGGAATCTAAAACCACACTAGCTACAGACCTAGCAGGCTCTCTAGTCAGCTGCCGAGTGCCGAGTCACTAGTGTTAAACTCGCTGTAAGCACCTGTTTATATTTCTAGACAAAACAGCGGTGCCTGTTCCAGCAGGATGAAGGCCACCCATTCAGCAGCCCGGGGCGGCCCCAGAAACAAGGCCACTTATCAACCGAACCGGTGGGTCCAACAAACAAGGCTCTAATCCAGGAGACCACAGGTCACGTCCCGTGAAAGTGTCACTTTTACTTTACAATCAGCTGTTCATTTGTCCCAACGTTCACAACATCAGTTTTCATTTTCACCGTACAAACCAGTGACTCATAAATATGTGGAGGACAGGAGGAAAACCAGCCCACAATGTCATGAAATTTTAGTTCTATCTCTTATTTTGCACTTGTACCTCCATTATGAGCTCAGGGCTGCTGTTATGTCCTCTCATGTTGCTAATTTTAATGTCATTTGGGGGTGCATAAATGGGATTAAAATTTTTTTTTTCATTTTCATTCTGTGAATCTTTTCATCTGCAAAGCAACGTATATTTAGCAAGTGTTATGTAAATGATTACTATTATCATTATTATTATCATTACTACACTGGCTGCCTAGGTTACTTATCTCTCTTATCTCTGTTGTGTAAAATGAAAAACTAAGCCCAAACATGTAGTTCTTCCCTGAACCCAAGGGTAACAAGAAATAAAGTGATGCCAGGGGGCAGCACATGACGAGTTGGGATGAGAACGGGCTGGTATTTTACAATGAGTTCTAACAGCCAATCATAATCAAGGACTGGATCTGTTTTATAATGTTTTTTTTTTTCACCCTGTGCTGAGTTATATCAAACTCTGAAGCACAGAAAAATTTCTAAATGTTTATCTGACCGGACTCAATGTCTGACTCTTATGGCCTCAGCATGTCTTCAGTCATTGCCTCACTGTTGCACCATAACCTTCCTGAAGGTCAATGAGCCTCTTGGTCTACATTACAGATATCACAGCAGAGAACTGTTTTCTTTAGCAATGGGACGTAACAATCTCTGGATGAAGTGAGTTACTGTCATACTGTGATGGTGCTATGTATGGTTCTATGCTTATTCAGAGCAATCTCCTACATTATTATCTACATTGTTTCTGTGTTAAAAATCTGACTGACCAGTATAAAACTAAATATTAATTTATGAAACCGTGTCTAAGGAGCTCAAATACTGTATGAACGCAAGAAGGAGAAGGGAGTGAAAAAGACTGGAGATACATAAAGGGCCCATTCATAGAGCAGGAAATGAGATATATTCAGTGTAGGGCTGCAATGGGTAATTACAACTTTAGCTTCATTAATCAATGGGCAGCGTAGTAGACTTCAACACATGGTGAAGTTTGTGAATTGAAACAAAACTACTAGACTACTTGGTTAGGTTAAGGAAAAGATTATGGTTTGGGTTAAGATTAGTATGTTTGTTAACTAACCGTACCTACACAAGTTGAATACATTATGTAAGAAAAGTACATTATGCACATGACAAAAGTTGAGTGTGTTACATAATTAAACATACATATGTAAGTTTCACAGGGAACATTAACAGTGGTCTCCTGGGTGATAGTCCTGTGTTTGTGTGACCCACCCAAGCACCCTAACACCTCCCTCCATGGACCTTGTTGCTCTTTATAGGTCACCTGAGTCGTGAGCGCAGAGGTCCCATCATAATCGCTACCGTGGCCACTACAGGAAGCCATGCACATGCAAAACTGCTAGATGGGTACATGGAGCGCCATAGTTTGATGCATAGGGCCATATTTGACAAGTTGGGAGTGAGAATCAGTATGAAAAGGCAAAATGCTTTGATCAAAATACTGGAAGTGGAAGTACAAAGGTTTTAGCGCAAAATCTTTTTGTTCATGTTTTGTTATCTATAAAAATACATAACAAAATGAATCCATGCGAGCCTGTAACTGTAAGACAAACATAGTTTCCTGCACAAAACAATCAGGCTTATTACAATAATTAATTTAATAACTCGCAATACTGAACATGTACAGCATGTATTTATCTGGGCAAATTACAGGTACATTAGGAACATTGAGTCAAAGTAAACAGCCTTTACTTTCATTTATGTAAGCCTACCTTGGCTAACGTGCAATTAGCTGTGACTTGTCTGTATGGGAACACAGTGTGTGGTGTGTTCAGCCTGGAGGCCAGGCATCCTACACCATGGGAAGATCTCTTTACCTTTGTTTGGTCTGTCAACACATCATGTCATAATTTACTTAAGACAAGAGTGCTTCAAATAGTCACACACACACACACACACACACACACACACACACACACACACACACACATACAGAGGAGGTGGGAAAGTCTGCAGGTTCATCCTCAGGATGTATCTGGATACAATGCAACACCAGAGACATCGGAATCGGATCGGAAACTGCGCTCCTGTTTTTAAAGAGCCATTATAGTTCTTTGAAACATGAGGAAGAGCAACAAAGAGCTTTTGTGACACAGCACCCTGGCGACCATATCAGCAGCTCTGGGCCCAACAATGACTCTGAACCACTGATCACATTTCTACATGTGCAACCTGGCTGTGCAACTAATACTGGTGAAGAGCCATTGTTCACTGGGGCGGCTGTGGCTCAGAGCGTAGGGTAGGTCGGTGGTTCGAGCCCCGGCTGCTCCGGTCACATGTCGATGTGTCCTTGACCAAGAAGCATGTAAGTAGCTAAAAACATTAGATTACTTCAGCACCCTACATCTCCCAGGGGTACAGTTGATAACTCAAATGATGATGGGACAAGTTAGCTGTTTGCAAGCTAATGCTAGCTATGTGTGAGAAAGAAAGATATTCCTTTATTAGTCCCACAGTGGGGAAATTCAGTTTTACACTCTGTTGTTCACACAGTACATATACATGTCAATGGAGAGATGTCAGAGCGAGGGGGCTGCTCCTGACAAGCGCCCAGAGCAGTTGGGGGTTTGGTGCCTTGCTCAGGGGCACCTCGGCAGTGCCCAAGAGGTAAACTGGCACCTCTGGTGGTCCATGGGGGACTTGAACCCGGGTCCTCCGCATCCTAACCCAAGTCCTTACGGACTGAGCTACTGCCGCCCAACTAAACATAATACGGCATAGCTTTCTGATTCATCCACATTCCACTAACATTATAGCACAAGTTGCATACTGCCAGAATAATTAAAGGGACTCTATGCAAGAACCATAAATTGCTGGTTAACAGTTACACCTGTGGCTATTAAGTCAATGAGAGTCAGCGCCATGTTGCTTGCGCTTGCGCTCACATTACACAGACACAAGAGATCATCCGTCAAACCAGTTCTGTTTTACAAGACGGGCTTCATGAGATGTAGCTTTGGTTTTGTTGTGCTTCCATGGAGTTTGTGTTGGAGTTGTTGGAGTGTTGGTTGCTCTCCATTTCTAACCGAATGTTAGCTATGGTTGCACACTGTTAGACCTGAAGCGAGCTGAAAGGCACTCACGAGCATGCATCACGTCATATCCATTGGATTTTCATGGAAACCACTGAGGTTCTTCATATTAAAAACAGTCTACAGGTTGATAGAGGAAACCCAGAAAGTCACAAAGGGTCTCAACCTAAAAAGGTTAAGTTACAGCCTGTTCACACATTGGCAATAAAAAATGTTTACAATTTACATTTAAAAAACGTACATGCTGTCCCTTTAAGATGCATATGCAGAAATATGATTAGCATGAACTGAAATATGAACAAAATGCTTGCTGCACACTTTGGCGTAGCCTACTGAATGCCTGGTTACCACAGTTTTCATCTTATTTCCTGTATCCTCAGTTTTCCAGAAGCTTTTAAAATCTTAGTCCTGGGTTCTTGTTACCCTGTTGGTGCATCCCACTACATAGCAGCTTTTAGGCATGTTTCTGTTGGTTGCTTGCCGACAAAGGTGACAAGGAGGCAGCTTCACGCTTTACAAAGTCAGTGGAGAGCAATGAATTGTTATCCCCTCCCTAACTGTGCTGTCTCTTTATGACAGCTGGCAGCTGAAATCGAAACCCCAGGGGAAAACATGCATGTGGTGAACATAAGAATTAAAGCTCCTTGCATTAAAAATTGTTATTGTAAAAGGCGATTGTGCACTGACTGTAGACTGTGACTTTAATGCATCAATATACCAACAATAAAAATAAATCCTAATACAAACATGTTTTTTTATGGCTCAACACACATTAGCAGTCTGAACACATCATGGATCTATAGAAATGGTTGGATGTCACAGCACATCACCAAGATGGTATAATACTGCCGGTTTAGGCTGCCTGATATGTTATGGATGCACTGAGAACAGCTGCAGAGGGTAATGTGTATATGTGTGTTTTTGTATCAGCGATCAGTGGGAGAAAAGTGAGCAGTGCTTTCCCTGTGGCAGAGACCAGCTGAGGGCAGGAACTCTGCCAAGTGTATCCCACCTCATTTGCATGCATAGATGGCATAGTATTAGCATAGTAATAGCAAAAAAAAAAAAAAGAAGCACAGAGAACTAACAGAGATATTTGGCAGCTGATACTCAGGGCCCAATTACAAGCGTTCGCCTGCATTCTCCTTTACTCAGGGGCTTTCTCATCTCTCAGCCCTCTGCTCTGCTCTGCTCGGCACAGTGGGCCTATCTTCAAACTGTCAGCCTGTTTAGAGCTGGAGATTGTCTGAGAGAGAGAGAGAGAGAGAGAGAGAGAGAGAGAGAGAGAGAGAGGGAGAGAGAGAGAGAACAGACCAGCTCTGCACTAATGAGGACAGGGACAGAGACAGCTAGAATCCTCTCTGCTGCCTCGCCTCTGCAGCTCTTCCTGCAGGATGGAGGAATGTAAATAAGCTTTTCATATTCTGACTAAATGGGCAGGCTGAAGACCTGGAAGGTGTTCCAGGGAGGAGGCTGAGAAAAGACGCATGTTTTTGTGAAAAGCCCGACTTTATTTAACCTGTTGATAGGTTTAAACTGTTTTACTACTCAGCTCTAAAATGAACAAGCCAACCACAAATAATGGAGTCCCAATGAAGGGGACAGATCTGATGGAGTCGTCAAGATGAAGTGTGTGATGAATCAACCATTTAAGCTCCACTCACTGGTGACTAAAGCTAATCATGTAATGTGAATGGTACAACTATAAATACAGTGCTACAGGAGTGAGTCCTGAAACTAAATTTCTCCACTGTGGGACAAATAAAGGAATATCTTATCTTAACTCGGGAATGAGATAGTATAGTGTGTGGTTAGCACTCTCGCCTCACAGCAAGAGGGTCGCAGGTTCGATTCTGGCTTGGGGCTCTTCTGTGAGGAGTTTGCATGTTCTCCCCGTGTAAGCATGGGTTTTCTCCGGGTACTCCGGCTTCCTCCCACAGTCCAAAGACATGCTGTTTAGGTTAATTGATGACTCTAAATTGCCCGTAGGTGTGGATGTGAGTGTGAATGGTTGTCTGTCTCTATGTTGTCTGTCTCTATGTGTCCTGCGATGGACTGGCGACCTGTCCAGGTGAACCCCGCCTTCACCCAATGCCAGCTGGGATCGGCTCCAGCCCCCCCGCAACCCCTAACGGGATAAGCGGTTGACGATGGATGGATGGATGGAGTTCCCTCGTCTGGAAGTCAATGGGCTTTTAGTTTGATGCCTGAATTATGTCTGTGTTTAAAACAAGCTGAAGACCATTTTGTTCTACGACATAAAATACATCAATAAATACACCACTTGTGTATATCTTTAAAAAAGCAGTTGCTAACAAGTGGGTAAATGAGAGGACTAAACGTCATCACACAGACTGGCCTGTCTATACAGCCTCATTGTGTATACTCACGCTCATGTGAGCGTGATGTAGTTGGTTTAAAGCCTAATATTAGCTTTTCACGTTTGGCGATTGCATTTACACTTCAGAAATCATAAAAATGGCCATTTGTGAAGATTATCTTGTTGAACAAAACATGTAAGTATCATAAATGTGTGTTTGCCACAGAGCCGATTTTCTGCAATAATCCAAAACCCAATGGAAAAATCCCATTGACTTTTTGTTGTGGGAACTTCCTGGTTGGCTTACAAAACTACATCATCCCTGGAGCACTATTTCCATTAACTTATTGTCCGATTAGTTACCCAGCCAGCAGCTAGCTTGCTTTGTGAATGAGCTGCCACTAGCATGTTGCTGGCATGGATGTACAAAGAGAACAAGATGCAGCATTGCAGGCGGACTCCTATTCATTCCTATGAGAGTTCCTCAGTTGCCCATGAAGCCAAAATGGCTCAACTGCGAAAGTGATGAAGTACCTGGATCATCCAGCAAACTAACACCACAGATTCAGCAATAGTGCATTTTACAACCTTTAGGACGTAATGGTGTAAATAAGAGCAAGTGTTTGTACTGGGAAGTTATTATTATTATCTGCTGATTTACAGATGTCACTTTCTGAATGTATGAAGAAGAAGAAGAAGAAGAAGAAGAGAAGATATTCCTTTATTAGTCCCACAGTGGGGAAATTCAGTTTTTTATGTCTATGGGAAGAGGTCGTTTTGGGCTCAATGGCATCATGTGATGAACATGGAAGTTGTAAATTTGTAGTTTGGCCACCACAAAAATTAGCTTCAAGTCTGGTGCACTTCCTGCTTGGTTGCTGGGTGGCTAATGCAATAGAAGTCAACTTGCCAGCTACAGTAGCAAACCAGCTGGCTAGTTCAATCAGTTACCAGGCTTGTAGCACCAGTAGGCCTATTTCATGCACATGGGGAAAACTTCACCAGCCTACTCCTTTTTATTGTGACTAAAGAGGTTAAAACGTTTTGATTATACATTTAGTCATGTTTTGTGTTGTTTAAGGCTAACTATCAGTTGGTCTCTGGTCTTTGGATGAAACGTGAGCATGTTTCAGTGCGCTATGACCCTGCCACAGTCTTTTCAAAGCTTTGATGAGTCTTTTCTGTTGATGAGCCTCAACGTTTCTCCCATCATTTATCTACGTTCTTCTGAAACCTTCACTTCTGACATATTTTAAAACCTGAAATTCAATTCAAACCTCATCTCACACAGTCCTACATCCGTCTCAAACAACACACAGCTGTTGGGTAACACAGCCTTGCTGGTGTCCACTCCACCAGTTACACAAATAAAAGCTCTGCTCCACTCCGTCTCCCTGACTCTTGGCTTTACGGTTCTCTGCTTGTTGGAGGTGGAAGTGTAGCTACATGAGAAGAACCCGAAGCAGCAGGGTGGTCTTTTTCAACATACGGCTACGCTGTGGGCTTAGTCTGAATCGACTCTTCTGGGCCGAGTCACATGCATCATCTTCTCCATCTTCATTTGAACAACAAGAACAGGCCCTGCAGCTCCAGTGAGCAGAGACATGATTGAGTCACCTGGGATCTCAGCAAAGAACAGAGAGAGAAGCTCCCACAGGACTGCAGGTCAATACCAAAACAGACAACTGCTCCTATTTACACACCATCACCCATAGGCAATATCAAACTGACCTAGAAAGAGAAAGCTGGAACAAAAGACTAGAGAAAAAAAAATACTGAGTGGTATTCAGACTTACGGCTCTGTTTTAATGAAACTGGGAGCATGTGCAAAGGCAAGTGTAAGCTCATGGCGCAATTCATTTTCACAGTTTTGGTGGCCAGAGGCTCAAGTGCAGCTGTCGCTTAGAACAATGAGATAGGAGCTGCGTCTCTCACCTAGGATCACCATCAGGTTAAAATGAATTACATTAATCAAATTAATATGAATCGAACTTTGATTTATGGCCAAATACCTGCAAACTAATGATATTTCCATCAGCCTCAGCCGTACTTTGTATTTAGTGCTAATTAGTATGCTAACATGCTAAATTAACTTGGTCAACACAATAAACATTGTGGTTTCCAGATGTCCCACCTTGTGCTCAAATGCACCACAGGTGGATCAAGTTCATCCTGATGAAAATGCCAGTGGTGCGTCCATATTAACACATGCATTTGCATGAATGTGCGGTACACTTAGGGGTGTTAGCATGCTGAACTTAGCATGTAGCTCCTAGAACCGCTGTGCCACGTACAGCCTCACAGCAATGCAAGCATGGCTGTAGACTCTCTTAGGGATAGTTCGGGTGTCCTGCACTGTAAAGCGCTGTTGTAGACCACAGCAGTAGCGTACATTGCTGTGCTCCTGTGCTGGTACTCCTGTGACTGTCTGTTTCTACAAACCACCTTCTACTGTAGATAATACTGACGACTACTCAGTCCAGGACTCAGCACCAGGCAGCTATGATCCTCAAGGAGCATCCTTCATATGCCCAAGGCCTACTGAAAGTAAGCCCACAGGAAGAGCAGCGGTCATTGATGTCAATTTTCATAGTGGCCAAATGGCAGTACTACAACTTCTGTGTCCGTCATGTGATGTCATTGGGCCTGAAAAGACTTCTTTCCATAGACTTACACTGGGAAAGAGACGTCTGTAACTCACAGGATAATTTTCTTTGAGGTGAATCAACCTCCCAGTGTGAGTACTAGAATTGCCCTTGTTTAAATCATTAGGTCCTAAAAGTTGTAAAATGCGCTAAAAGCCAAATATTGAGTTATTTCTTTTCCTCTGTTCATGTGAATGAGACCCAGATCGAGGCCTAGCGAGAGCTGGGAGGTGGAGTTAGCAAGCTGTGATGGCAGCATGGAAGCTGTGACCCCATGACTGAGCCAGGTGACTGAATGAACTTTACTGCTCCTGCTCCAGGGGCCCAATGGCAATGGGCGATTGGCTCAATTTTGGCGAGTGCAGACTGCATGCTGATGATGCGTGACATCTCCTCTTTTCAACCTCCCTGTGTATGCCTATAGCATTTGACACTGCATGAATTAGCCTAGCAGCTAACAGACTTTAGTAAGTTATTTTTCCTTACTCATAGCTCTTCTACTCTTGATTGGTTTAACATGAAGTCACTGCATCTCCCAACAGGACAACACCACAGTCGAGTTTCAGCTTACATGCACATTGTTGAATCAGAGCAGCTGATATTGTAGTGAGAGCAACGAGCTAGCGGGCTGCCTAATGGCGTCTTTTTGTACACAAGCCCCACCTCCACCCTCGGTGACACAGCGATCAGAGGAGAGAGGGCCAAAAAGAGTATAGACAAACAAGTGTGACAGTAAATGACAACAAACTCTTATTTTTCAAGACTACAGCACACTTGTAATACACTGCACAAGGATTTCTGTTATGTTTCCTATGATTATGTGCTGGGGTGGGTCAGATACTGGTAGTGAAAAAATACAGCTTTTTATATAGTAGACTTATTTTATTATATTATTTTTTTCTTATTTTATCAATCAAAAGTCAAATCGAATCATGGATCTGGAGAAACATGACACCTTTAGTATTTAGTCAGTTTTGATACGTTTAAAAACAAAATAAAAACGCTGATCACATAAATGTTTATATGGTGAAATGTTATTAAAAATGTATAATAAAAAAAGATGGAAATTAACAGATCCTGCAACATCTTGGCCCATCCTCAAGCACATCAGGGTTCTGCAGCATCGCCTTGGGAGCCTTTGTGTTAGGAGATGTCTGTCTGATATCTGTTTTTGTCCTATAACATCTCTGCAACCTGATGCCACGGTCTGACCAGTATGTCTTGATTGTTATCCCACAGAGAGTGCAGAAAAGCAAAAGTAAAATAACGGTGTATTTCTGTTTCACAGTCTCTGGTATCTCCAGTTGGCTATAAGTACACAAATGCTGAGGTCCAATTTAATCTCAATGAACAACCAGAATGAAAGGAAGACATATTTATGACAAGCCATTCCCTTGAAAGGGTTAAATATATTTTTCAGCAATTATTTCTGCATTCCTCCTTTGGCCTGTCCCACATGCAAACATGTAAATTACATAAACAATAGATTATTTGGTCTTCCACTGCTGTTTTGAGATTGCTGAATGATTAGGAATAGCTCATATTTTTATCTAACGCCGGGCTTTGGCATCTGAGTGTCACATGTGCTCACAATTAGCCGGGAGACGAAGGTCCGGCTGCGGTCGGCCTGTGGAGAGGGAAATCATGAGTTCATGATCTTTAAGGGATTACAGCTGCATCTTGGGAGAAGTGTGTGTGTGTGTGTGTGTGTGAGACAACGGAGATGCCATCGGTTTCTCCTTTGTTTTTTGGAGGTCTTCCATTCTGTATTGCACCTCATCACAGCAGGCTGTAATTTACAACATGGGCTGCAAGGCAGATCTATATAATGAGTCTATGTATCGGTTGTTGATCTTTCTTGATTTTTATACTATGTCACTAACTCTTAGCGCAGCATTTAAACACAGATGCATTTACACTGTAGTCAGTACAGAATACATGATGTAGAAATGATGCGGAAATCAAGAAAAGCATACTTAATGCACAATAAACTCCTTGTGCATTATCGTGGCATTAATACGCTTTTTTGTGGGAATTGGCTGATATCCTATTATTTGGTTTGGCCCTCCTACTCATAATTAAATAATTTACATAGTAACACCATTTATTTATTTAACTTTTATTTGTATTTAATCTCATTTGCACGGGAGTCCTGGCCAAGATGGCAGCTTAAAAAATGTACACAAGCACCACATAAAAACACAAACAAGTTGCAAGGCAGAAGTTTTCTGATGGCCCATTATCCCGAAACCCCAATCATCCAAAAATGTCCCACTGGACCGAAAGAACAAAAACAAAAAACAAAAAACAATAAAAACAATTGTCAGTTGTTCCATAGACCAACAAACAGAAGCACATGGCCAACCCTAATCAGTGTCACTCCTCTTGCCTAAACCTAAAGAACCCAACCACATAACAGAGACAGACAATAGTATTTTGACACTAAAATCTTGACACTTGTCTTCCACAAGCTGGTAGCTTGACAGCTGTGAGTACTGTACTAGTAGAATGTGAGTATGTGCCATGTTTGTTGTTTATGTTCATGATGATATGTTAACGTTCATGATAATAATTGTGGGGGGGTGGCTTTGGAGGGAGACATGAAGAGACAGACTGTCGGTGTTGCCAGCATTTCCACTTTAGGGGCGACATTTAGGTACTTTTGGAGCTAGTGCTGCTTGATACTTTCATTGGAAAAGAATTGGCAATGCTGGGCTGTGTTTTGTGGATCATTTCTAACAAGACTCGGTCAAAACGGAGTATATGGCTGGACTGTGCATATGAATTTGTGGCTAAATTGCTACACAAATAGTCATTGGCCATGTCTATAAATGTTAAATCCAATTACAGGTCCACCAGGTCTAGGACTAGGGGGCACACTGCTCCACTCAGCTGGCCATTCAAGTGGTGACGCTGTGTGGTGACACAAGTGGTGACCCTGTTACGTTAAGTGTTTTTCTTTATCCGTCTCTTGTGTCCTGGCAGGTGCCACCCTCCTCCGCTGTGTGGCTGCAATCAATGGATGAACATGGCTGCGCCAAATCACCAATTAAGGCGGGGCAGACGAAAGTCTAGAGGAGTGTGTGTGGTTTATGCTGGTTGTGTTGGAGTTGGCAGTGATTTGAGTGTTTGTTGTTGTAGAGCTAGTGTTATTTCTTGTTCTAAATTTAAGTTGAATGTTGAATGTTGTTATCACTGTCTCTGTGAATTAGTTGTAGTAAGCTACGACAGAGTGGTTATTGCCTTATTTGTTGAGCTGTAGCTTTAAATCACACTTTCCGTTAGAGAGCAGCTCTCAGTTGGTGTTTGTACAATCTCCTTTATTGTCCATAAATATATAATATCTTTATGGGGGCGGCAGTAGCTCAGTCTGTAGGGAGTTGGCTTGGGAACCGGAGGGTCATTGGTTCAAGTCCCGACATGGACCAAGAACTGAGTGTGAACTGGTAGCTGGAGAGGTGCCAGTTTACCTCTTGGGCACTGCTGAAGTGCCCCTGAGCAAGGCACCAAACCCCCAACTGCTCGGGGCGCTTGTCAGGAGCAGCCCCCTCACTCTGACACCTCTCCAATTGTTGCATGTATATGGACCTGTTTGTGCATGCGTGTGTATAAGTTAACAGAGTGAAAAATTGAATTTCCCCTAGCGGGACTAATAAAGGAATATCTTCTTCTTCTTCTTTGTTTTGCACACAATGTATTGGCCATCTCTCTTCATCCTGGGTACATTTTTATTGTTACTCCTCCCCATGCCCTGGATCCTAAATGGGGGGAATGTAACGTATCCTATCGTTGAATGCAACTGATTGGTCCCTGATTTTATGCTTGCTGTTTCAAGCATGAAACAAAATGGGCAGCCTGCTCGTCAACTTTCTGTTCTTCCGTCCAAACAATCCACCCAAATCTACTCCTGAAAACATTTTAAGGGAGAAACAGGCCATGCCGCTGCTGAATCTTGTTTCATTTTGAAAGTAGATCACCTAGTTTGACAGCTTGGTCCAGATTTTGTGAGCTTGACGTATCCTGCTGGATGAGCTCATTTACATAACAGACAGTTGCTTCCTTTTCAGTTTCAAAGAGTACCAGAGGCCAATGAGGAAACTCCAACACTCGGCTGACCAGTTGTGTAACTTCATCACTCAGTCAGTCAGTCAGTCACTCAGGTGACAGACGTCTGTGTTTGTAGGACTGGCCCTCTGCAGTCCACTCAGTAATCTGGTGTAAATTTGCTAGTTTCCCAAGCTCACCCACCCTGCCTTTAAATGGAGCCTGAATATGAGCCCAGTGTTACATAACAAACCTGGGTATATCCCTGATCCTACTGCAGATTTGTGATATTTGTGTGAACAGAACTGCACAAATAAAAGGAATAATAGCCTTGTAGTTCTTGCTTTACACATACAACTTGTATTTAAATGGGTGAAGAATATATTACATTTCCCACAGAAGGGGATGACTGAAATGCATCCTGCTTATGTTTGTGACATGGAGTGGGTTAGGCTGTGCATTGTTGAATCATGTGAAAAAGTGACCTCCTTCTTAGTGCCCTCAATGCCAACCAGGGTTGGTTAGTGTTGCAACCCCGAAGGTCCAGAGTTACACAAAGCCAATGCTGAAAGTGACACTCAGAAGACAGAGAAACGCCCTGAGGGATACAGTACAGTCATCTGGGATTACTGGGCTGGAGACTCCATATCATATTACCATTTCCTTGTCTTTTACTTCTTCCTTCTGTCAAAAGAGAGCTGCTCAACTGGATGTGTTGAGGCTACTAACTCATATCTGTTTCAGCTCACTGTCAGAAGACTGAAATTCAGATTCAGTGGTTTCTTTAGCCATGTTATTTCACTCATTAGATTGCTCTAACACCACTCAAAGATTTTCACATTCAGACTAAATTAAACCAACTCAAAAGTGCACATTATTTGAGTCTGAAGGATTTGGACCTTTTAAAGTACATGAAGATACTTGAGAATGCAAAAATAAAGTAAGGAGCCAGAAAATGTTTTTATGAAGTGCTAATTGGAAAGTGTTATATAAAACATGAATCTACTGTATATCTATTTTGGAAATATAAGTGGAGTCAACAAAGCTAAAGGTCGTGTTTCCTGGCAATGGCGACTGAACTCAGCTTTGGGCTCAAAATAACCCAGTGTGAAAATGGTCTTTGACTTTCTTCTTCCAGTAACTGACAAATGAAGTGATAAACTGGAGGTGGATTTCTGGAAGTCTTTAATACTTCGGCCTTGGAGATTTTCTTTGGAAACACAAAGTATTGTTATAAAATTAGGACTGTCAAAGTTAACGTGTTAACACAAATTCATTTTATGCCACTAATTTCTTCAATGCTTTAAAAGAGCTTGCTTGTTTTAGGTTGTAGTGGCTTCAGTTTTAAAGCTGACAGATGACCTAAGAATCCATCGGTACCAACGTGTCCTAGGAGCTTGTCGCAAAGGAGGCGAAATAACGCTCCAAACTTACTCTATGTTTGGTGAGGAAAAACTGTCATGGTCAATTTCAAAGGGCTCTCTTGACCTCTGACCTCCAGATGTGTGAATGTAAATGGGTTCTCTGGGTCCCCACCAGTCTCCCCTTTACAGACATACCCACTTTATGATAGTCCCAGTCAGTCTGGATCAAGTCATAGTCAAGTCAGCACTCTGACACACTGACAGCTGTTGTTGTCTGTTGGGCTGCAGTTTGCCATGTTCTGATTGGAGCAGATTTTTTATGCTAAGTTAACAGTAGTACCTGTGAGGGTTTCTGGACAATATTTGTTATTGTTTTGTGTTGTTAAGTGTTTTACAATAATACATATATGCATACATTTTCATAAAGCAGCATATTTGCCCACTCCCATGTTGATAAGAGCAATATTTACTCAACAAATCTCTCTTCATTTTGAAAAGATAAAAATGTGTGATTAATTGTGATTACATATTTAAATTGATTGACAGCCCTAGTATCTTTTTTTTTTTTAACTCTTTGTCTACATTTCTGTGGAAGTCGGCAGCCCCTGTATTGCAGACTGGCTGGTTATCGCTTTACAGCACACATTGGAAACCACTTTGACAGTCTAAGTAATTCACAAACTTCATTACATTTTCCCCTTTCTAACTGCAGAGTTTCAACTTAATGAACTGATCTGAATCCATACTGGCTGTTATCAAATGCTGCTACCAGATTTCAGCAACAGGAGGGAACACTGTGCTCTGGTGTCTGAACGCAGCATCATGCTGACGACTCAGTGGGAAGAACCATTTATTCACAACCAGTCACAGCGGTAAGTCACAGCTTTGTTTACCAGTTTTGAGAAACCCAAAATGGTACACATAACATCTTTAACATGTCGAGATAGTAACTGGTAAGGCAGGCACACATATCCTCCAGAGACTGTGTTGACAGGAATCTAACATCTTAGTCCCTTGCTCTGTGTGTAATTACATACTTCTTGAAAACCCTCCAACTTTGTTTATATGAGAACTGGCCAAGAGTGTTGTCACAGCCTGCTAATGAGCAGACATGGGGATATGGTGCTAATACTGAATATGTGGAGCTGCACGCATATACTGTCTCCTCTTTAAGGCTACCTATCACAAGAATAAAGCAATGGAAGCAGCTGGATATGTGCTGTGTTTTATTGCATGTCTGTGAAGCCTTATGCAGGTTTAGTCAATGAACAGACTGTACAGCCAAGCAAAGGTAGTTCATCATCATTCATTCATCGTCAACCGCTTATCCCCTTAGGGGTCGCGGGGGGGCTGGAGCCGATCCCAGCTGGCATTGGGCGAAGGCGGGGTTCACCCTGGACGGGTCGCCAGTCCATCGCAGGGCACATAGAGACAGACAACCATTCACGCTCACATTCACACCTACGGGCAATTTAGTGTAATCAATTAACCTAAACAGCATGTCTTTGGACTGTGGGAGGAAGCCGGAGTACCCGGAGAAAACCCACGCTTACACGGGGAGAACATGCAAACTCCACACAGAAGAGCCGCAAGCTGGAATCGAACCTGCGACCCTCTTGCTGTGAGGCGACAGCGCTAACCACTACACCACCGTGCAGCCCGCAAAGGTAGTTATGGTGCCATTATAAGTCACATTTCATGTGATTTCACAGGACTGTCTGTATCATGGATGTAAATTTGCAAATGTTGGTATGCAGTCTTTTCTAATTATCACACCGTGATCTCTTACCCAGGGACCTCAGGGGATTATACAGACACAATTTTCTTGCATAAGTCAATTACCCCCTTTACATGTGATATCGAAATGCATTTGGGTGATTGGATTGTAAATGGGGCTGCACGGTGGTGCAGTGGTTAGCACTCTAATAATTAGAAAAGACTGCATACCAACATTTGCAAATTTACATCCATGATACAGACAGTCCTGTGAAATCACATGAAATGTGACTTATAATGTCACCATAACTACCTTTGCTCACGGTGGTGCAGTGGTTAGCGCTGTCGCCTCACAGCAAGAGGGTCGCAGGTTTGAATCCGGCTTGGGACTCTTCTGTGTGGAGTTTGCATGTTCTCCCCATGCAAGCGTGGGTTTTCTCCGGGTACTCCGGCTTCCTCCCACAGTCCAAAAACATGCAATTTAGGTTAATTGATGACTCTAAATTGCCCGTAGATGTGAATGTGAGTGTGAATGGGTGTCTGTCTCTATGTTGTCTGTCTCTATGTACCCTGCGATGGACTGGCGACCTGTCCAGGGTGAACCCCACCTTCGCCCGATGCCAGCTGGGATCGGCTCCAGCCCCCCCGCCACCCCTAACGGGATAAGCGCTTGACGATGGATTGATGGATTGTAAATGGATAGTGCTTGACCTCTTGGAAGTACAGGTGTAAATGCATCCAAAACACCTTGAGGACTGATTGTGATCTGATGGGCCAAACCACCTCCAGAGGTGGTCAGGAATGCACTGTGACCACATCCAACACTAGTATAAATGTAAATGTAAATGCGTTCTAACCCCACACACCACAGCTACGTTGGTGGTAGTAATGTGAGAGTCGACCCACAATGTTTGAGTAAAGAAAATACCACAGGTTGGGGGGAGAGTTAAAAAGTGATGAGGAGCGTTTTGAGTAAGTTATTAATAACTTACAGGAGCACTGCATGCAGTTGTCCACCTTTCACCCTCTGTCTGCCTCTCAAACACACATATATACACACAAGCACTATTTTTTGTGCATTTTGAAGTATTGCATTAGAAGAAGGAATACTTTATTGATCAACTGAGGGGAACTTAAATGTTTTCACACCACAGTTATTTTTTTACACATTACACACACACACACACACACACACACACACACACACACACACACACACACACACGGCCCGAAATACATACACAAACATACATACATACATGCACAGACAAAATACATACACATGCAGTAATGGAGAGATGTCAGAGCAAGAAGCAAACTGGTATGTCTACCAATCCATACTCAGTACTCCATGTGGTCACTTGAACCGGCAACCCTCCGGTTCCCAATCCAAGTCCCTACGGACTGAGCTACTATACAGCCACATACCAAAAAGCTCTATGGAGATGGCAAAATTCAATAAACCTTCCTCAACTGCAAAAAAAAATAATGGTCTCTGATGAGAGAAAGACTTGATGTGCTAAATGGGACATGGAAATGGCTTTGCCAAATACATCTGGACATGGTGGTCACATGACCAGCTGTGTGTTTTTGGATATTCCCATAACGTGCGAATGCTTGTCTTCATCTCCAGACAACATGGCCAATACTAGCTTATTAAAGAACAATTAAAACCAACAGAGCGGTGCAGGGATGATATTTTTGTAGTTAAGTTAGAATCGCCCCAGTTCCCTCAACAAAAAGCCAATGAGATTGCTCCATTGGGTTTCGGATTACTGCAGAAAATTGGCAAACAAACGCTTATGATATTTACATGTTTTGTTCAGGAAGATAATCTTCACAATGCACACACACTCATGATTTTTGTGACGTGAATGCTATCAAAACATAAGAAGGGGGAGTGGTGTGGTGTTTTGTTTGTAGTTGTTTTTTTTAATTTAAAATAAAGAAAAAATAAAAAAATTATTTCAAAAAAATTAATTTCTCTTTCTTTTATTATTTTCTTCGATTTTCTTCTTTTCTCTATTTATAAACCCCTTCTTTTTTTTTTTTTTTTTTATTTTTTTTTATTTATTTTTATTTTAATTTAAAACGTTTTTTCCTTCTTTTCTCTTCTTTCTTATTTGTTTGTGTAATTATAAAACCCCCCATCCTCCTCTCTTTTTTTTTTTTTTTTTGAAGAGAAGATAAAAATTTCTTTTTGTAGGAAATTATTTATTGGTTAAATAAATTAAATAAAATTTTTATTAAAAAAAATTTTTTTATTAAATGTTTAAAGGGAATAAAAAATTTTTCCCCCCCTTTTTGATGTGATATTTTTTTCCAGATATTATCTAAATTATATTCTCAAAAAAAAAAAAATATACATTTTTTGCTACTTTTCTTGTTTCATTGCCAGCAATAAATTATAACTTCTCAAAAAAAGCAGATTAAGCATTTCATATAATTTTTTTTTTTTATTTTTTATTTTCCCCTTCTTTTTTTTTTTTTTTTTTATCATTTTTTTTTTTTTTTTTTTTTTTTTTTTTTTTAATAAAAAAAAAAATTTTTTTTTTTTTTTAAAAAAAAAAAAAATAAAAAAATAAATTTTTTTTTTTTTTTTTTTTTTAAATTAAAAAATTAAAAAATTATTTTTTTTTTTTTTTTTTTTATATAAAATTAAGTTAGGGGTGGTTTTAATTTTTTTTTCTTTTTAATTATATAAAATAAAAATAAATTATTTATTTTTTTATTTTTTATTTTTTTAAAAAAAAAAAATAAATTTTATTTTTTTTTTTAATATAAAAAATACCGAGCTGTAAAAAAAAAACAAAAAAAATAAAATATTAAAATTTTATTTAAAAAAAAAAAAAAAAAAAATAAAATAATTATGTAAAAGTAATTTAAATATAAATATTTTTTTTTGTATTAAATAATATATTTTTTTTTTTTTTTTTTTTATTTTTTTTTTTTATAAAATAATTAATTTTTATTTAATAATTTATAAAAAAAAACCCCCTTTTTTAAAATTGGTTTTTTAAAAAGAAAAAAATCCCTTTTTTAACTATTTTCCCTTTTGGTTTCGGGGGGGGGGGGAGGTATCCCCCCCTGGCTTTGGTTGAAGGGGGGGTTCCCCCTGAAAAGATCCCCATTCCCTCCAAGGAAAAATAAAAAAAAAAAACCATTCATTCTCACTCCCACCCCTCTTGGAATTTTAAAGTCATAAATTAACCTAAACAGCATTTCTTTGGACTGTGGGAGGAAGCCGGAGTACCCGAGAAAACCCACGCTTACACGGGGAGAACATGCAAACTCCACACAGAAGAGTCCCAAGCCGGAATCGAACCTGCGACCCTCTTGCTGTGAGGTGAGAGTGCTAACCACTGCACCACCGTGCAGCCCACGAAATACATCGTTGAGAAATTTATGACCAAATACATTGCAGGAGTCTAACAATCAAAAACAAATGTTAATTTCTTGTAATTTGGACAGAGCAGTCTAAAATAGGGAGCAGAGTGTGTTACAATCTAGAGGTTTTGAAATAAATTTGACACAGTTTCTAAAAGGAGAAATGATGTGTATGTCCACAATGGACGGTTCATCCACTGGGGAGCTTACAGTATATTACCATGCATTGAGTACCTGGACACAGGGCACATTTTTAACGGATGTCCACTATCAGCCATCGGGGACATTGAGAGAAAATGTTTTGCAGTCCGCTGCAGTTTTCATCTTTTCTTACTTCCTCCAGTAAAACAAATGATAAAGCCAAATACTGCTCTATTATATTAGAGTAATTTAATAAATTTAACATATAATTTGGTTAAAAATGTTTGGCTGACTTAAATAGTCATGAGGACCGGTTGTTTTGGATTCAAGGTCATTATTAATTTTATGGTCTCTATGATCTTAAACACTGATGTTGACAAACAAAAAACAGAGCTTGGGATGTGATCACTGCGACACTGAAAACATCAGATGAGTTAATTGTTTTATTATTTGAATAAGCACCTAACTGCCAAATGCTGCATTCACAGCTAGCAGAGATCAGTCGAGGAATCTATCTCCGAACTTACACTTCACACCTGTATATGGACGGACAGGCTGCTGGATAAACAAACGACTGAATGAATATTACCTTTTACACCACTGCTACAAAGGCTAAATAATAATACTGATTATATATCAATGACATTTAAAATGTCTTCCTTTCAACAGTCCATATTTTTTGGCTCTTTCAGTACGAAACTGTCTGGCTCAGGCCACCCTGCACATGCACACCGCAAGACCACTAATATAATAACCATTCATATAACTGTGCTTTCTATCAGTTTGTATAATCCACTGCAAACAACAAGGGCAAATGTGATGTCAAATATCCATGCCTAATCAAAGTATGAGAGCTATAATGTAAAATTTAACCAAAAACAGACACACACACACACACACACAATGGATATGAAATACTAAAGCGCATCCAGAAACCACATCATTCCATCTGATACTAGGACTGAGTAATAACTTTAAATAGCTAGGTTAGCATGAAACCACAGCAGCGTTGACAAGGACTGTGTTTATGCTTGTCCGTGTAGCAAAAGCAAAAAGTGACAGCAGATGTTATGGAAGTACCCCAAAAAATACACATGCTGAAAGCCGTGTGGACTCAAAACGGGATCAAACAGAGGTTCAGTTTCAGAAATAATGTCACGGTCGCTTCTTCGCTTCCAAAGACTCAGTATATCAGTATGTACATTATAGTGTTGAGATTCTAGAGTAGAGTTCTACAGATAAGCTGGCAGTAGCTCAGTCTGTCAGGAATGTTGGCTTGGGAACCGGACGGTCACCGGTTCAAGTCCCGATGGACCAAGAACTGAGTGTGAACTGGTAGCTGGAGAGGTGCCAGTTTACCTCTTGGGCACTGCCGAGGTGCCCCTGAGCAAGGCACCATTAACCCCCAACTGCTCGGGGCGCTTGTCAGGAGATCACCCTCACTCTGACAGCTCTCCATTGATGCATGTGCATGTGTGTGTTTCAGGTCTGCATGTACTCGTGTATAAGTTAACAAACAGATTTGTGTAAAAAATCATGTTGAATTTCCCCTTGGGCGCGGGACTAATAAAGGTTGATCTACTTCTAGCTAGCAACTAGCCAGCACTAGCCAATGCATACATAGGGTGATATACTGTGCACAGGCTGCAGTGTGTCCCATCATTCCTCCACCCAACACAGTGCAGAGTCAAGGGGTAACTAGCAGGTACAGTGGTAGTTCAGTTACATCAAGGTTTGTAGTGTGAGACAGGGGTCCCTGACACTAAAAGGACTCTTAAATGAAGTGTGAACTTATTATACCGTGACTGGCAATAACAAATTTAATCTAGTTGATTCCTTTTTTGTTGTGACGCTCAGCACAACTTTCGACAATGGATTTTCCACGCTTTTCTTACGAATGTCCAGCAACAAGGGATGTACATGTCAGCTCCAGTCCTTTCAAAATAAAACTACTTAATCAAGTTGAGGAATAAAGTGATTAGGCTTAGGCAACAATAGAACTCAGTTGGCCTTAGGAAAACATGTCTCCGGAAGTACTATAACTGAAGTACGGATGTTATGTGACAAATAAATCAAATTTTGCTTGTGGTTTCACACAGGACATGAACACTGGTCTTCTGGGAGAAAGCTGTGTTTTGTTGTCGGTTTGTCCCTGTTGTCTGTTTCATTGCTCTTAAACTTCCCACTTCACAATTTAATGGATTACATACAAATTAGTTTTGTGCTGACCATCATGAAAAAACTGTGAAATTTGTTCCTGTGTACATGAATCAATACATTTCATGACTCCTCCTTAAACTGCGAGAGATAAAATATCCAAATAATTTCAAATACAAAAAAAAAATTTCCCAGCATTTGTAATGCACCACAGACAAACCAACTAATGACATTTCTGAGTATTTACATTATTCTTCATAATCAGCTATGTCAAAAACCTGAGTAAAAAGTGAAGTTCGAGAAAGATCCCGTTCCAAGTGTTAGGTGTGGTATGAGCTATATTATTACTTTTACACAAGTAGCTCATTAGTTTGACTTCTACTTCAGTAAAGGTAAAAGCAGGACTTCAGTTTCAGTAATCGTGTTTTCAGGCTTTGCAGCCCTGCTTGCTGTGTTCAGTGAGCATCCAGCTTTCTCAGGCAGAAAGAAGCAGAGCTGGGGCTCAGTTCACCTTGACAGCCCAGCCCCAGAGAGAGGATCTGGGTTCAGAGAGCTAGAGAGGCAAACGCTACAGAGAAGGAGAAGACACACTGGGCCAATGGGGTGAATGAGCTGGAGAGGAGGGGTAAAATAAAGAGGTGCAGTGAGCGTTTGGCTTGCGTTTGACAGCTGGCAGGCTGAAGAGAAACACAATACATCAGTGGGGAGACCACAGAGGGAAAGAGGCACATGCATGGGTGTGAAATGCACTTTAATGACTTTTTGTGCTTGTGGATGTGTTTGTTAGAGCAAACCCTGAGAGAAATGTATGCAAATGTAAAAGAATGATGCATATACAAGGAGCTAGATTGATAACCAGATAGCTTGATAGATTCTTGTCATGAAATTTCCATGGCCACACAGCGCTGGCTTCTCTGCCAGGCTGCTGGAGCGCTGCATGCCCTGACACACCTTTGAAGTCTGAGCTCAGCTTTTTCCCCACCACTGGAAAATCTCCCAGTCTCTCACACGCACATCATATCTCATTTGAGCACAGCAGAACACAGCAGCAATCATCACTCTGTCTCCCTGCGCAGGCCTCACATCGGCATAGTGGGAAGTGAAACAGTGATGAGTGTTGCTCCGCACATGTGAGGCACATTAATCCTGCAGCAGCTCGCTCTGCCGTGCATGTGTAATCATTGCATATTATTATCTATCGACAGTGGCGTCTCCAGTCAGAGCTGCAGCAGTGCTCCATTTATCCGAGGACTGTGGTTATTTTATGGCATGTGTCTGCCCCAGAGTCACCAGTGGGAGTGAGTGGTGGATCAATGGCTACTCTGTGCTCATGACGACACCCAGAATCAATTTGTTTCTGTAAACCGCGGCATACGTTCAGTGTTGTTGTTTCTTTACCAGAAATACATAATGCCACTTGGTTAACACGGTGAAGACTGGTTAGGTTTAGGCAACAAAAAGACTTGGTTAAGGTTAGAAAAAACATCATGGTTTGTATTCAAATGATAAAGTAAGAACGTCATGTAACAACTATAACAATACCACTAGCATGAATAAATATAAAAACACCCTTAGTGGACTGTTATGTAACGTTACATAACACGGATGAAGTCAATGTAAATTTGGCTTCACGCGGGCCATGAACAGAAGCGCTGCCATCTTTGCAGCCATCTTGTATTTCAAAGATGAATATTGATTTTAAATCAACATAATTTTCGATCTAGACATCGTACAGAGACACATTTACAGAGACACATGACCCAATTTTTCTGCATAAAAAAATTAAAGAAAAATCTGAAAAAGTCATCCATTCATGTGGGTACCCCATCTTATCGTTTGATCAGAAGGAACTATGACAAGTTGCTGGTGACGGATGTTATCTACGAGACAAACCACACTACGCACCAGATTTCAGCACTGTGTGATTTATCTAGAAAACTGCAAAAAGTGGCGAACTAAGGGCATGTAAGCATAAAAATAGTACATTAAAATAGGCGTAATGGAGAAAAGGGCCACAACATCCAGTAGTGAGAGTGTTTTCTTATGTTTTTAAAGGAGTCTCTGTGTCCTCTTCTGTATATTAACCCACTACCAAACTGTGTAAGGAGATAAGAGATAGTACTGACAGGACGGACATCTACAGCATCTCTGACATGACACATCATCAGGTTTTGAGCTTGTAAAATATCATTTTAACCAACACACATTAAAAGATTATTATATTTATTGATCCATTCTTCACTCCTTCCTCTTGCAGGGCTCAGTCTGACTGACCTGCCTGGGCTGCCTGCCGTGTACACAGGTGGATGCTCTTCATCGCTGTAAAACAAATAGAAATCACTAGAAATACTGAAGGTTTGAAATATCAGATACATCATAGATCATATACTGTATATCAGACAGGAAGTGATTTTGTGTTTCACATCTCACACAGTGTATGAGGACATATGACACTGCTTGATACCTAGTGCTTAAATACCATCTGATAAAATCATAAAACACTCTCTGCCTAAATGAAGACCAAATGTGCAGATATTAAAATATCCATATTCTCATTTGTATTTCAGATATGCTGAAGCCACTTACATCAGCCCGATGATTCCTCTCGACAAGCCGTTCTCCTCATCTGCTCCTGATTCTCCTTCATCTTCACTTTCCAGAATAAGAGCAGAGCTTCCTCTGTGCTGTATCAGCGGCTTGATGCTCGTTTTGAAAAGCAAAAATAAAGTAAAAAGTCACAAAATCAGCTGTTCCCGTTCGCCCAGCAGCAGTGTGCTCTCCGTGCGTCCTCTGCACGACTGCTTTTCACTTTTTGCCCTCAGCTGTGCAAATGATAACGTACACATCATTGATTAGACTCATAGTAAGAACTACTCTGCATTTCAGTTCCTACCAGAACACGAGGTGGAGGCCTACCCAAAAGGTGTTGATTGATTTGTAGGAAAACATATAATAAATGACAAAATAACTTTTCCTAAGATTTCATACGAACTGTTGTAGGAGGATACGTTTCCTGGACAGCACCTGGGCAGCCAATGCTGAAGTGTCTTAAACTAGCATTCTTTGTAACAGCCAGCAGGGGGCGACTCCTCTGGTTGCTAAAGGAAGTCTATGTGAAAACTACTACTTGATTGTAACATTTTGGTCATCTAAAAATGTCAGCTTGTGTTATTTATATTACAAAGATATACTCATAAACCACACTATTAACACTATAACAACAGTAATCTGTAGTATTATTGCATAGAATATAATACTGCAGCGGTAAGAAGTGAGTACCGAGTCTTGCTGACGACTTTACTAAATTGCCGTCTCCTATTCGAGGCTGCTGAGAAATCAAAGACTCATAAGGGAGATATGGAGGCTCACCTGGGAAATTGGACTGTGCAGAGCTCACTGAAACTCGTGTCATTCTAATAGCTGGTATACATTTAACAACTTTTGCACAGCTGCAGCATCAGAGTTGGAGCCAGCACATCTAACACAGTGTTGAAATTACATGCCCGTCACTCTCTGGAGGTACTGCAATGTGTTTGAAGTTGAGCAGCTCCAAATTGTAATTCTGTTCTACCGGAGAAAATCCTTGTCCCTGACACATCTTTAACAGTCTCTTGAACCATTTATTTTGTAATTCACAGCATGATAAGTGAGCCATATGCCTGCATCTCTCCCTCTTACCTACAAATACATCCTGTAATTTATCTGCTTTCTACACATATGCCCACCTTTTAACCTTTTCGAGCACTACCACTGAGAGTCATTACTCAAGACATACACTCCCCCCCACCTCCCCCCCACCTCCCCTCCCCTCCCCACTCCACCCCACCCACCTCCACGTTTAGCCGTGGGGCTGGATATCTATAATTCATCTTTTATCTGGCACTCACAGTCCTGCTTGCTGTTCCACACAGCCGTTGCCCACTTCACAGGGTAAAGCCGCCTGCTGCCGCTCGCTTTAATACAAATCTCACAGGGCACCTAGATATTGATTGTAATCCAAGGTAAACAGCCTGGTTTGCATAATCACGCGTTTCACAAGTGAGCATCATGCCAACCAAGGCTGCAGCGCTCAGGCTTTGGTTTCAGGGGGATATTGCGGGCCAAACTGGCACCAGCACGACTGCTTTATAGGGTCTTAATAGCAACAGGGGGGCTGACCCTGAATCATATCAAAGGGAAAAATGTTGTTAAAGGAAAAACTGTGATAATGTGTGTTTGTGTGTGGAAGTTAGAGCTGGAACGAGAATAAGCACAAAGCTTGACCTCCCTGTGTGGTGCACTTTGTGACTTTTTCCAGCTCAGGGTCCATGTAGTGTGCTGAATACCAGGCAAACATGCACACCTATACAGGGTCAGGCTGTGTACTGCATATCCATTTGTCCATGTGACAAGCTGATTTTACACTGCAAAAGGCGTCGCTCAGTGTTCTGATCACAATTCAAGTGAAATAAACAAATCAAAGGGATCTGGATCAAGATCGATGTTTATGTTATATATATATATATAAAATATATATTTATGGTTTATGTTAAAAGCAATTACTGTCAGCCCATATACTGTAGATTATTATTATTTTCAGGTGGAAGAGTACTTTCTAACCCCTAGCTATGGTCTGTAGCCATCTGGTGAGCAGCCTTTATAGTTTCCTGTTTAACCTGTAATGTCACCTGTTTCCCATTTAGGTGTTTGTAATTAGCTTACAGTCTGTGCTATGAACATGGCTGTTCTTGTTGCTATAAGTGGGCTTTAGCCACATTTTTTTTTTCAATTCTATCTCACTTTAATACTCACATGTTGAAACTGTATGTCTCTTTCTAGCGTGACACTGTAAAAAATACAGGAAACCAGACTAAGGGGCTGATCACGCCGAGATACGTTGCCAACAAAACCTGATGTCCTGCGGTGCGGCACGTCCGCTCTGCACCCTTCTCTTGCGCCACACATCGTGTTTTTCTAGTGCTTTATAGACGTGGTTGAAAGTGGAAATATTCTCGACTTTTAGCGCGGAGATGCATCTCTTGTTAATAGACTTGGCCCATGCCGCCAATCAAATCAAGCAAGAGGCGGGCTTTACTACTTTACCACTTCCTTCCAGTTTTGATGCCCATAGATGGTGGTGGGAAGACGGGAACCCATATACTGGGGAAAGTCAGACGTTCAACTTGACTAATTAAAGTCAGGTGTTGACCTTGAGTGGTTACAGTTATGCATTCATATTGAATAATAAGGTCTGGCAATGATCTTCAATACTTAAAGCTAGGTATTGACCTTGAATAGTTAAGGTTCAGCATTGCTCTCGAATAGTTAAGGTTAGACATTGATCTCCAATACTTAAGGTTAGGCACTAGCCTTGAATAATTAAATTTAGGCATTGACCTTGAGTAGTTTGGTTAGGATAATTCATCGGGCAGCAAGGTTTGCAAGAGTTTTTGCAAGTGTTTGCAGATCTCAGATCAGATTTCTCAGTTTGCAGGCTTTCTTCTACACACGACTTCGTGGATGTGATAGGGCTTCTTTGTTAGTTAGGTGTTGGATTGAGAGAGCGTTATGGAGTAGAGGTTTCATCATGTAGTGAAGGTTTCATGTAGGCGGCTGTCTTTGAGGCGATGCGTCTCGGTGTGATCAGCCTGATCAAGACCAGATTCTGCCGTCATATATTGGCCCTGTGAGTCTGTACTGCTCAAGTAAAATGCTAACATGCTGATTTCTAACAGGTGTAATGTTTACCACGTCCACCATCTTAGATTAGTGTGTTAGCATGCTAACATCTGCTAAATAGCATTAAATAACAGTACAGCTGAGGCTGATGGGAATGTTTTTTGAGTTAAGGGATTACCACAGTTATTACAGTTCATCAGGGGGAACACGAATGTGAGTACCAAATGTCTTGGCTATCCCATCATAGTTGTAATAATTCAGTCTGAATCAAAATGGAGGCCCAAATGTTTGTTTCGAGCACTATCCTCTTTTCCGTCCTGTCTATCCTTAACAACTAACCACATGACTCGCATTCATTACTGAGCTCAGTATTACAACAGTCAGACAACTGGAGCAGACCTCCTGTTTCTCCCATGGGTCCCATTGCAGCAGTTGGGATGAATATTCTGCCACAAATTAATTATACATTTAATGTGCTCCCGGTGTTTCCCAGTCTCACTGATTCAACAAGCTGGACAGTGCCTATTTATAATTTTACTGAGAGAGAATAATGGCTGTATGAGTTTCCACTTCAAAGAAAACTAAACAACAGGGGATCTGTCTGGCCCCAATTTCTCTATATACTGTAGTGTATTTCACAAATGCTACTAAACATGATCAAATGAATAGTTTGGTTACAAATATAAATATATGTTCAAATTTTACAAGTAATATGACTTCTGTTTTATTAGGAATGCCAGTAAAAAATCTATTGTCCTAACTTATCCTTGTATTACTGTAGTAATGTTCCCACCCACCACTGCAGAGACCCTGAGGTCAGTTCCTGGTGGACAGTATGTAGGCCCAGGAGCCTATTCATCAGTAGTGAAGCATAATAAAGATTTGGCTCCACAAACTGTGGGATCAAATTACCCCCAAAGTTGGTATTAGATGGTCTCTAGAGTACTTTTTCGCTTCATTTTCGTGACCTGTATTCACTTTATTTTGGTGACCTTCTGATCTTGGTTCTAGCATCACCATCGTCAGGCCACAATTTAAACTTGATCAGCACTGTGCTACTCTCAGGGCACATTCATAAGCCATAGTCCGTTTGCCTAGTGCATAAGTTAAAGTGGACCAAATAAATACAGATTTGCTGAGGGCATGTACAAAGGGACAAATTAGAGCTGCCACCTCTATGCAAGCAATCACTTTAAAATAATGATGTTGACTTTGACTCAGCACTAATCTACTATGTGCACAACTCCCTTCTCTTCCAGTTTATCCAACCCAGTCTCACGGAAAGGCTTATGAATACCACAACATTACTACAGCAGTAGTAATGTACACATTTTAGCATTTTAGTATTTTCTCATATCATTTGTATGCCACACAAAACGCCCGCAGTTAGGTTCGGCAAACCACTTAATTAGGTTTAGGCAAGAAAACCACATAACTGCTAAACACCTTACACCTTTTCATTTGAATGTGCTGGTTTATCTTGAATGCCTATATAAACAACCGTGTTTTTGTGGCACAGTCTGTTGGTTCTTTTGGCTCAGGTGTTAAGCAAGCATCAGCAGAAGACTTCAGCAGAAGTTGAGTTCAGTCCTCTCCCACTCATGAACATGTTTTTTAACTGTCATTCAAATTCCAGTGTAGGCAGCTCGTGTCTTGGTTCACTTGGAAATGGACTGACCACCTCTGTGGTCTCAGTCCAGATGTTTTGGTCTTGGATTACTGTGTTCACACCCACCCAAATGAGTTTGATTAAAATGGATTAAATGTTAGCATGTGCCCTAAAACATGTCTTGAAAACTTCCCATGAAAGTTGTTTTAGACCTTTATGGTCCACTGTAAACATTTTAAACAAATACATTATTCAGATCCACACAGAAAAAATGCCCTCTGTACAGCAACGGACACCATTATCTGATCCTCCTCCCACTGCATGCACAGTTTTTTTTTTTTTTTTTTATTGTGCAATCTGGGCCAATGAGCTGTTATGGCTGGCTTTTTGTCATCAGCTTTCATATTTTTATGGTCGACACATTTTTAAAGATAAATCCTACAAAAACCTCAGTTTTATTTCCACTCTCATTTCCATCTGGACCATCAATTAACAGCCACTCAGCTATTATTAAAACTCAACTTGGCCTTTCTCTTTTTCTTCCTTTCTTTTAGGGTGGGTTTCAAATACAAATCATTTTTTTAAATTATTTGATTCATTTAGGTCAAAATATGTTATTTTGTATGGTTTGCATGCAGCTTAACTCACACTGTACATATACAAATGAGGAGTAAAATGCAGTAGCGAACGAATTTAATGACCTAAAGTGAAGTAATCTGGATGATAGCTTATATGGTCGAAATTAATAATGAAATTATAGCTCAACCGTTTTGATTTTAACAGCAGGGTCATGGATTGATGTGTAATGAATTTAGCTTCAGTGTTCAGTTTCCATTTCAGACCAACAATTAATGTTGGCTTTTTGTCATGATTCAACCATGACAGGGGTTGCCCTGCCTTCAGCTACGTATTTTTAGTTCACTAATGTAACCATACAGCAGTTTCATTCATTGCCATTTAATAAAATGTGTGGTTTTGAAGATTTAACCAATACCCACTTTCTGTTTGATAAGTTGGTTGTACCTCATTTTTCATCAGCATCTGGGAATAAAATCTTCTTAATTCCACTTCTGCTAAGGTTTGAAATATATAAATATCATCGGTATGTTATTCTTAACACTTTGCTTCGTGTGTAATGTGTATTCACAGCCTCTGGGGGCAGCTAGCAGGGCTTTCAGCTGACAGACGGGGCCATCGGTTGTGTGTCACCCTGCTGTCTGCTGATCCTGGTATGTTTGTTGTGGTGTATGTGTGTCTGGGAAACCACTGCTTCACTCTCCATCTCACATCATCACTCAGGAACCACAGTGAGCATCAAAGACCAGTCTCCACTGACCGAGAGCTCTACGGCCCAAGATGCAAGTTAAAACATATGGAAAAAGAAACTGTTAGACTAATGAGAAACCATACTACTGTAGGTTTAGGATCCCAAATAACATGAAGGACTTGGATGTACTGTGCAATGTTATAATGTTATGTAAAAGTGTACCTTTGGAAATCTTTTTCCACCGTTGTATAATTGGTGGGGATTAGTATCAATGTTAGTGGAGACTGTTGAGGTTTCATGGAAGAAGAAAGCTCTGGCGCTGCCTTTGCTCCAGCTGCCTAGAAGCCATGACCTTGGGTGGGCTAAATTGGTTTCCGTTGGTCTGCTTTGTAGCAGGGATTGAGTCTCTCTGAACTTCTGCCAGATCAGTTTGGCGCCCTAACCCCTTCAGTGACTCTGTTTTTGTCCTTCTGCTGCCCTGCGAAGGTCGGATGAATTAGCACATACCTTTCAGCTCCACGAGGGCACAAGTTGTGGCCTCACTGCTATTTCCAGTACCGAGCAATGCTGCCATTGTTACAAGGTCGCTTTTGAAACACACGCTGTGACAAGCTGACACTGGAAATATCAAAACTCACTGAAGAACAATTTTGCAAAAACTTTGAAACTTTTTTTTTTTCTTGAATAAATAAATAAATAAAAAATAATAAAAAATCTATATAATGAAGCTTTTGTGGAAGTTCAGTCAGGAAGACCGTCTTTACACTCTCATTCATTCACAACCTTTCTGTCTCTCTCATTGGCTCCTACTCTATCAGCTGACTGGCTGTTTCACTCTTAGATAACCAAACAGATTCTGCCCACTCTCTCTGAGCCAATCATATCGCTGCAATTGAATTTTAAAACTGTTCTCCTCTCTGCTGCTTTCAGTTGTTATTTCAGTGTGAACCGGGGCAAACGGCAAACCGTTCACGTTACCTTTTTATCCAGTCTCGGTGGTAGTAACAGCAACATCTGATTCCACAGCAGGGGGGTTTCTTCTGCCTCCTGTTTCCCTGCTCCAACCCACCTCCACCCCATTACCACCACCTTCATCATATGCCAAGAAGTTGCATTATTTTCAATATGGGGTCTCTGGGTTCTCTCCGGGTACTCCGGCTTCCTCCCAACGACATGCAGTTTAGGTTAATTGATGACTCTAAATTACCCGTAGGTGTGAATGTGTGAAGGGTTGCCTGTCTCTATGTGAACTGTGAAGGACTGGCGACCTGTCCAGGGTGTACCCTTGACCCAATGCCAGCTGGGATCGGCTCCAGCCCCCCCACGACTGCTAACAGGATAAGTGGTTGAAGATGGATGGATGGGTGGAAGACATTTTATCTAATTATCAGATAGTGCTTATTAATTGTGTCCTTAACCCTCCAGCTGAGGGGCAGAGGTTGCTGTTGTCTAGCCTCAGCCATGGCCACACTCCTTTGATTATATCACAGAACTTTGAGGTTTGATAATCTGGTCATTTGCCATCACCACAACTCAGCTCTAACTCTAATATAGCTAACTCGTAGTAACAGCTCGCTAGACCACCCTCCTTCTGATACCACCCGATCTCACCCCCACCTCGTCAAATACCACCATTTGGTCAGTGCACCTCGGCATCTGAAACTGACACACGGAGGCACCCTTTAGCATCAGTATGTGATGAAACTTAGCTAACTCCAGTGTTAACTCACCTGCACCATTATTTGGCAGTTGAAGCAAGCGATGTAGTATTAATAGCATCAGGGTGGGTGGGAGTGGTGGTTTATGGGGCAAACAAACACCAGACTTTCAACCAGGAGATTGGTTGTAAGGTTGTAAGGTTGACTTATTTTGTCACATGAGCAGTGAAACACGTGAGTCGATGAAGTTTACCATGACCATTACCTAACCCTAAGCGGTTGTATTGCATAAACTCAACTTCCTGTGAAAACGGAAGTTTATTTTGAAAGGATACAATGCATGTCATGAGTGTATATTGACATGCCATCCCTCCTCCAAAAGTAACGTAAGAGGGGTGTCCCATGTGTTGGTCATTGATGCCAAGGGACACGGACCAAGCGGCAGTATTTGACTTAGGACGAACGTGGTCTGCAGGAACTGCCAATGATTCAGCAAGTCGCTGGGATTCAGACTGCAAAATTAAATTAAAACATGCAGCTGAGCTGGTGGAGGTGTGCTGTTTAAGGTAACATGAAATATGATCGTCCAGTTGAGTAACACACATTAATGCGTTTAAATGCTTGTGAGATGCAAAAACGCTGCACAACAGTTGGTAATACCCATAGACATGATTTTACAAGTTTTCACAGCGCCAGCTACTTTATATTTCGTCCCAACAACTGCGAGGTAAACCTCAGAAATGTGTCGTTCACATAATCTACCTGTGTATGTATGTGATTGGTGACCTTGCTGTTCTGTTGCAGGTTGAGACTGGTTCACCTGTTTTACCGAACAAGGAAAGTCCCACAGAGCCTTGAAGTTCATGGGATGGTTACTCTACATTTCCATCCGTTGAATGTTTGCGCCATCTCCCTTTAACTTTTATTCAGCCTAAGTGGATGTTAGCTGATAGTTGATGCACTGTGCTTAGGAACAGACGTCACTGTAGCGTGTAGCAGTGTTGGAAACTTGGTTATTGGTAACGTGACCATACCTTAAGATACTTTTTCTACAAATAAGTTTGAAAAAAACATTAAACATGTACGTTAACTGTAGTATCTTTTTAGTTTAAAGACCGTTTTTGCGTTGACGTCATGATTACATCACAGTGTCAGCTGGAAGCAAAACAAAGGAAAGACTGTAGGCCAACAATAGCAGTGGGCTAAAGTTATATCTTGCTGTGCTGTTGGGTGCCTGAATTGAGATATCATATACATTTCAGATTACAAACTGTGATTCGAGGCTCTACTCTACTTTAGTTTCTAGTGTATTTCTCCTTTAAGAGATACTGCAAAGTCCATGAAACTCTGCGAGACCAGACTGGTTACACTGTCGGCTGATCTGCTTCAGTTCAACCTTACATGAACTCACAGTGACTGACAAGTTGAATAACACTAATGAGACCTGAGCTGAGTTATCTGGTAAATAAATCATGGTGCTCAGGTGTGCTGCACAGAATTTTCATGTCCAAGCTGCAGTTTAATATTGTTTTTCTTTTCAATTTCATACAGACTTACGTGTGAATCAACAATGACTGGACTAATCCAAGCACTCCACTTATTGAGTTAGCTCGTGTTAGAGCAGTGAAAGGAAACTTAAAATCATACCAAAACCCGATGAAATACTGCATGTGGAGCACAAGTGGCTTTCATCCTTTGTAAAGTTCAAATCTAAAAAGATTACTGTCACGATAAATCATACCTACCGCGTATGTACTTACCGTTACACAGAGTTCACACCCTGCCTGATAAAATCTCACGAGCATGTGATTGTTTTAGGAGTTGCTGACATATAACTATAGACTACGTCTCAGAGACATGATGGCATCCAGAGGTCATGGAGAAGGCAGATGGTGCACTCCGAAAACACAGAAAACTGAATTCATTTTCTTGGTTTAATATAAACAAGGCAAAAAGATCAATGTGACTTTAGAACTCATCTCCTTACAAATGTTTTTACTGCTGTTGTACATGAAAACCATAAACACTCTGGTATTTAGCCTTAAATAGTCTTAAATACATAAAGAACCTGTGATACATCCCTGTAATGAAGATGTAGAATGAATAATAATAAAAGCTTAGTTTACATTACAGAGCTCATTCAGTGGAGTCATAGAGGCTTTTTGCTGTGTTTTATTTAGGATTGGGCAATAAAACAATTTAGAAAATCATCATATATAAAATTCTCCATGATAATAATAAATTTATGAAATTTATTTTCAAAAAACAATTTTTGAATCCATTTTCATCTACCTACAAAAACACTGAACGAACAGCCAATAAATCAGACTGCCAACATGTCATCCAGAGTAGGCTCTCATGACCACGCCCTCTTTTGGAGGAAACAATACTACAATACAATACGATACAATACTGTGTCCCTCATAGACGATAACAGTAAACAGAAGAAGCTGAAACATGTCTCCGAACATCTACTTTAAACAATAGTAATAATGCTGTGCTGAGAGTTGCTGTGTAGATGGTTGCACCAACAATTTGTTCACCTGCCATGTTCTAAAAAAGATACAATAGAGAGGCGTTATGGCTCCAAGCTATAGACCAGACCAGCATGGCTTCATGGCTCCAAGCTATAGACCAGACCAGCATGGCTTCATGGCTCCAAGCTATAGACCAGACCAGCATGGCTTCATGGCTCCAAGCTATAGACCAGACCAGCATGGCTTCATGGCTCCAAGCTATAGACCAGACCAGCATGGCTTCATGACTCCAAGCTATAGACCAGACCAGCATGCTTTATGGTCCCAAGCTGTAAACCAGACCAGCATGAGGGGGTTAGGGTACCAAACATCTGTATTTGCCGAGTTGGGAGTGAGAAGCGTTGCCCTAGTGGATGCTTCATAATTATTTTGGTGACCACCAATTATTTTGTCATGTATCATTGTCAGAACACTTAGCTTTTGGTTGTCACTTATATCAAAAACTAATAGTTGGATTTCCATAAAGACTTCTGTGGATCATGGTGCCATTAGGATGAATCCTAGTGGTTTCGGTGACCCCATGACCTTTTCCTCTAACCAAACTATTTGGCCAATATATCCCCAAAAATGGGCAAACTGCTTTTAAACTGAATTTTGCTTTGCATATACAGTATACTCCTCAGAGGATGATCCCTTTACATTTTCCCTTCTCACAACATTCCCTCTAGTGCAAGCTGACAGTCAACTTGACACTCATGTAACTGAAGTGTAATGTGCACATTAGATACTGTATCTTATCTTGTACTAATCTAATTTAATCAGCAGGTTGCCAGAAAATTGGCTTTTGAATCATGCTCCCAAGAAAATTAACATTTTTAGCCTGACAACTGAGCGGCCCCTCAAGAAACAAAATCATCAATATGTTGACATGGCATGACATGACATGGGGGCGGCAGTAGCTCAGTCCGTAAGGACTTGGGTTAGGACGCGGAGGACGCCGGTTCAAGTCCCCCATGGACCAAGACCAACTGGTTGCTGGAGAGGTGCCAGTTTACCTCTTGGGCACTGCCGAGGTGCCCCTGAGCAAGGCACCAAACCCCCAACTACTCTGGGCGCTTGTCAGGAGCAGCCCCCCCCCCACTCTGACATCTCTCCATTGATGCATGTATATGTACTGTGTGAACAACAGAGTGTAAAACTGAATTTCCCCACTGTGGGACTAATAAAGGAATATCTTCTTCTTCTTCAAAAACCTTTGTATTATGAGTAATGAACATTGCAGCCTGTAGGGGCCACTAGTGGGACTTGAAATATTATTGTGGAGCTATTCTGTCACCATTCGTCTTTTTACTCTGACTGCCAGATTAGTCAAAACATCTCTGGCAGAAGGTGACCTAAGCATACGTGCCATAAGGTTAAAACTGAGTGACAGCCAAGACTGACATCCATAATGTTCAAGGGTTGAAATGTACGCACACTGCATATAATCCCCTGTCATGTGTACGTCTCATCCCATAGTCATAATTATGGTCTTAATGGACATGTCCTTCCTGTCCAATGTTGAAGTCAGGTGTCCATTACAGCCCTGGCTTGTAAGCTCTGGGGCTTCTTCCAGATAAACCAGTGCATATGTTCATACTGAATGAGATCAAGCCACAAAGGTGGAGAGGGAAGCCAGCATGTCATCTCTCCAAGTCAACCTAGCAGCTGAACTAATAGATCTGCTGCCAGATAGACAGGAAGGCTGGATCACTAATCCAACATTGTCCTTCTATTTGCAGCTGGGCCTGGGAAGACCAAGAAATGTTTTGGACTCTGTGCAGAAGAGTAAATGCTTCCTTTTGTTGGTCAGTTTTATCAAAGGGAGGCCTGGATAAAATCTTGGAGCGTATACAAATCACATCCTCAAACAATTTTCCAAATGTTGCTTCATGTGTTCAGATTTCCAAAAGGGAATCCATTACTGGAAAACACACATTCAGCTGCTTGGAGATCAAAGGATATCCGATTGGGACAAATGGAGGATGAAATGAGGCTTGATTCGTACAATACGTAGTGTACATGCAGCGATGGGAGTGGTCGGGGGTTTTAAAGGCCCATGGGTCATTTAATAGGATCACCATGTGTTTGGGAATCATTGATGAGAATGTCAGTCTCAATAACGTTAAAACTGAGTGTTATTTTCATTTCAGAGAAGGGCATGGTTACCTTGAACAAGCACTGTTTTCCCATACTGTGATCCGTTGACTGATCAGTTAGACTGGAAAGTGTGTGCTACTACAGTAACGTACACACCTCAAACATCTGCACTCGTGTCAAAATGTCGTGGAGATGCCTATGAATTATAGATTAGAAGCTTAAGCCTCCAACAGTGATTTGCCGTTTTGTCATCATTAATGGTAACCATGAGAACACACATGCACACGCATCTACTGTATGTACAGGGACATTATGCTCCATACACACGACTCTGAACAAAAGTGAACTTTAATTTGATAGTTCAGTAAGCCCCATGTCCTTACTTTCTATTGCAACAGCTAGTGGCAGAGTCAAGATATCTGAGGGGCAGGACTGAAAAATAAAAAGTGCACCAGCTGCATGCAGTTGGACACCAGCACACAGAAGGTTTTCTCGCAAGTAGGGCAGCTTGTATGACACTGCACTGCATTTTCTCCTCTGGAAGGGCACCGTAGAGCAGTGGTTCTCAAACTGGGTGAAATTCCCCATTCAACTATTTCATAAATTACATATTTGAGGACCACATTTTAACTGTAAACTCAACACCCAAATATTACTGTATTTTAAACTTTATCTAGGCTAACTAGCTAGCACATGAACCCTCACCCCCAAGAATCTAAAGCCTGTGTTTGCTACTTCGATTTCATGGCAACAGGCTAAACTTTTCCCACAATGTTGTCGTTTCAGACCATCACAGGCTGGAGTTTCATAATGGCAATCAGCATTTCCGAGCATTTTCGATGGGACTCTATCTCTGTCAACGGTCCCAAAGTGCCTAAAGATATCCATCATTGTGCCAGTGCCAAAGAAATCCAACATCAGCACCCTGAACGACTATCGTCCAGTTGCCCTCATACCTGTGATAACGAAGTGCTTTGAAAGATTGGTTCTTACACATCGAAGCCACCATCCCTGTCTCTCTGGACCCAAACCAGTCTGCCTATAGGCCTAACAGATCCACAGAGGATGCTATCTGTCTGACCCTTCACACGGTCCTGACTCACCTGGAGAAACCAGGCACATACGTGAGGATATTGTTTATCGATTAAAGTTCAACCATCAGTACTGTTATCCCCAGCAAGCTCAAACCCAACCTCCACCGGCTAGGCCTCAGCTCTCCACTTTGCAACTGGATTCTCAATTTTCCTCCACCATATCCCTGAGCACTGGTACACCACAGGGATGTGTGCTGAGGCCCATCCTGTACTCTCTTTTCACTCGCGACTGTGTCCCTGCATTCGCTTCCAACGCCGTAGTAAAGTTTGCAGATGACACAACAGGGCCTGGATTGATCTCCAACAACGATAGAGAACAACCTGCACCTCAATAGTGCAGAGAGCTAATTGTAGATTTCAGGAGGTCCCGAGCTGATGAGTACGCTCCAGTCTACATCAACGGAGACAGAGTGGAAAGAGTGTTGAACCTCCTCTAGTCACATCTCAGAAAGACCTCACTTGGTCCATTAACACCACTGCACTTGTTGAGAAAGCACAACAAAGGCTGTTTTTCTTGAGGATGCTGATGAAAGCTGGTCTGCCCCAACACTGCACCATGGAGAGCAACCTCACAAACTATCAGCTGACAGGAAAGCACCCCAGAGTGTCATCTCCAGAGCACAGAAGGTCATCGGGACACAGCTCCTGGAGGATGTCTACAACTCACGCTGCCAAAAGAAAGTGGTCAACATCTGCAAGGACGTCACACATCCACACCATTATCTGTTTGAGCCTTTACTATCCAGCAGGCCCTAGAAGACCTCCTCTGCTGGCACCTCTAGGTTGAGGAACAGCTTCATCACCAGAGTCCAGCTGCTCTGCATCAGTCCTCTGAAGGCACTATAGTACATGGATCATGGACAGCATGGGCTGTCCTGCAGCTCTCTCTCTCTTCGCATCGCCTTGGTGGCCTCGACAAAAAGTCAGTAGTATTTTCCCCTGGCTTTTGGATTAATGCAGAAAATAAGCTCACACATTTATGATTCTTACAGGTTTTGTTCAAAGAGATAATCTTCACAAATGAACCCCACTTTATGATTTATGAAATGTGAATACTGTTGCCAGAAGTAAAAAGCTAACATGAGTATACAAAATGAGGCTGTAAAGGCAGCGTAATGACGTTCAGTAGTCTCATTTAATCACTTGTTAGCAACCAATTTTTAAGACACATTAAGGCTTCAAAATTCACGAGTAGGGTATTTATTGATGTATTTTATGTCGTAGAACAAGACATTAAAATCAGCCTGTGTTGAGCACAGACCTTATTTCAGGTACCTAACTAAAATCCCATTAAAAAAACCCACTGACTTCCAGACAAGGGAACAGGAAGTGCTCAAATGTTAACTCATTTCTTGGTTTTAGGACTCATTCCTGTGGCACTCAAAACTGTGGTTCTTGGCCCCAAGCCCACTGGTTCCTGTTGAATCATCTTAAAAAAAAACACTCACAAATAGTTTAATTATGACAAAAGAAGAAAAAGTTTCGTATAACAGCTGGTCATTGTAGTTTTTAGTGAATGTTACAACAACAGGAGGTTATAGAGCATTTGTTGAGGACTATTTTCAGCAGCAGATTAATCCACATTTGCTGCTGTAGTGAGTATTCCTGGCAGCAGGACGTGTGTGTGGGATTGAGTTGAGATAAATTACAGTGTGTGTGTTCATGGTAATGTAGGAACATGTCAGCCAGTGACACAGTGTGGCTAATTGACGTGTTTTTAACCACAATGGAGCTCTGTGCCACAGAGGACGAAGACACATCAGGCTTTGATACACATAACACTTGTTAACATACATTCACTGTCGCTGTTAGTCTTTTCATGGGCATTGTTGACAATTAGAAAAATATAGACTATCACCACATTTATCCTTTCACTTAGTGTACTGTGTAGCTGTAAAATGGGAAAGTTTGCTCCGGCTGGTGGCCGGTGCTTCGTACTTCCTCAACTGATCTCAACACAGCAGCCGGGTCACAAAGATGATGAAGAAACAAGAAGCTTCTGGAAACATTTTAGGCATTACAGTAACAGAATATTGATTCATATTTGAGCTACGCTGCCGAGTTTGATCAGACCAGATCTCTGAAATGATCTGTGATCGTCTCCCATCACAAGTTAGATTTTTCAAAGCATGAAAACAGCCATGAGGAGGTGCAGAAGTCTAGTCAGAACGCTTGAATTACAATATGCTGAAAGATTATCTTGAGATTTTTACTCCATGATGTCGAAAGCATTCTGCCTACTGCCGGGTTAATTCAGAGCAACACGCCCACTTTGACAACAGAGGCTTTAAAAAGGATCCAGTCTACCGAGAGTTGGCTCAATTTACTCTGGTATGACAGATCAATTCATCATTTTCTATCGTGGTCATAATGAACAGTTCATGTAAGTTTAACAACAATACACAACTCAGATCCAGAGGACCAGGTCAAGAAAGCTCCTTGTGGAGGTTGGGTTCGATTTCTCTTAAAGACTTTGTTATTGTGGTTAAAATGCCTCCTCAGTGTTGCAGGAATGTCAAGATTTCCCAGGTGACAGTCTTTTTTTTTGACAAGTTTAGGCCACCATATCACAATATTGTTAGAAAACTAAAAGTGAAAAAGTCATTAGGACTTCAAAGCTACGTGGCGTGATTTGTAAGCGATTAATGAATCTCCAGTACACAGTGTATCTTGCTCAGCCAGAACAAAATAATTTGGCTGAGTGGCAGGGTGTCTTCGGATCTGATAACGATCTGAGCTGGCTGGAATTCCAGTTGAGGAGACACTGAGGAGCCACGTCTCACTGGGCAGGTTTCTCCGTCTCCCTGTCAGAGACTCGCTGTGCTGACAGATCCCGTCAACGCCGCTCTGCTTTCCACATCCTCACCGATGCACGCGCACCGTGCATGTACATGCATAACGCTCACACTCAATCAGTCTCCATCCTCAGACTACCAGTGGGTTTTATTTCACGCAGGTAGTCATTAGGGAAATCTCAGTCATATTATCGTGCATATGAAAGCATAAGAGCATCACATATAAACATCAACAGCTCAAAGGTGTGCGGCGGGTCGGCTGTAATGTGAGCTGCATGTTTGTGTTGTTTTTGCTCTCCTGTGTGTTTTCTCACACCCTTGGCTTGGTCCTCTCAGTGTGCTGTATCTTTTCTTTCTTATCAGTGAATTCCTATCAGGTCAGCCAAACATGTCAGAGTACAGTGATCTAAGACATTTCTCTGCTACTCTGCTCGCCGAGGCTCAGCGGGGCTGGAAGAATGCAGCCCTGCCATCTCACTGTCTTCAGCGATCACAATATGCCTGTGTGTGCACTGCATGTGTGGGTGTGTGGTTGGTTTTGAGAGCAATAGACGTTGTCTGTGTAAAAACGAGTGGCACAAATATAATATAGCAATGTTGAGTAATGCTATGCTGAAAAAATGCTATTAATGTATAAACCTCCACAATGTGAGTTTGTTATTGAAAAAGTAAAAGAATGAAAACAGAGACATAAAAACCGTTTATCCATCAGTGAGTGTGTTTGGAGTTCATTTCTTTAACTTCTACTATAGCTTTAGTGTGTTTCTTTCATCCAGTGTTCTCAAAGTGTGGCTGGAAATGTGAAAAATGAGGTCTGGTCACAGCGAAGTTCATCATGTCCTCATGCGGCGTAACAACTGCTTAATGATAATAATGGCTGCTCTTTTCAAGGGAGTGGAGTTAAAGGAGCAGTGTGTAGGATTTAGTGGCATCTAGTGGTGTGGTTGCATATTGCAACCAACTGACTACCGACTCACACCTCACTTTCTAAGGTAACTTGAGCCACAGTGTCAACACTGTGGTGTCTTTTAGGACCTGGCCTCACCTACATTAGCAGCAACAAGATTCAGACGTTGGCTAACGGTACCATGGTTTTACCCTCGGTGGCTCATGTTACCCAAACCGGTCTCATGGCAGACAAAATTTAATCTGTTTGATACACTCAGTGTGATTCAACATTTGTCAGCATTTTTCAGCATTTTCATGTGAAACACGTGTCAATTTCCACTCCAGTCTTGTCAAAATAAAATGACTTAGGTTTAGGAAAATGTCATGGTTTGGGTTAAAACAACTCTGGAAGTACAAATAAATCAACTTTGACCTATGGTTTCATACGCAAACATCGGTCACCTGGGCGAAAGTCCAGTATTTTTGGCCTACCCATCCACCTCTAACTCCGCCCAGTGTGGAGTTTGCTGCTCTTTAGGCTTCCTAGTTCACACTTAGGTGGATTATAATTGATTTTGTGTTGACCATCACAAATGCCTTTTTCCAGACTGAAAAGAAGCACATGTTGGATATGTTTTCCTCATCATAAATGCGGTTGGTCATAGTGTACGCAGATTGTTTTGACTGGAGCTATTGATGTCAGTCTTTAAGAGCTGATTCATTACTTCCACACGTTGTGTCGATGTTTTTTCACTCTATTCGACTTGTGTTTTTGGAAGTTTGCACGACAACCGCCATGTAACCACCATGAATTTTATTGGCGAAGCAGAAATGGCACCGTGCAGAGGTTTAGCGAAGCAGTGCATCCCAATTATTTTACTCAGGCTTCCGCCCTCAGACTCATTTAGTTAAAGTAATTAGAGGGTTGTGTCAGCAGCACTTCCAGATTGAGTAATACACTGTAATTCTGGTCAGAGTTAATTTCTCTCTGCTCTCACATCATATTTGCCACACACAAAGACGCACTCTCCGATACCCTCATGCATGCACTTACACCACATGAGCACCAATACACACACATTGTGGTTAAGCCACTGCAGTCTCGTGTCTGGTTTCTGTCCACGCATGCGATCAGAGTGTTGTCCACTGAGAGACTGTTGTCACACTCCTACCTCACTAAACACTCACAGCCCTCCTGAGCTTGTCCAGAAGCAACCTGAGGGACGAGGATCCCAACAGATTCAAGCATTAAACACAAAGACTGAAGAGTTTGGTTCAGTAGACTCTGACCATCCAAACAGAGGACAAGGAGAACTGCAGACAGACAGTTATGGAGCATTGATTACAGCAGTGATGAAGCCAGAGGAGGCATTCACAACTTTAGGGCGAGACACTATGGGCACAAGTATTGTTTTTCATACACTAGATAATTTTGAGATTTTGGACTATTTTGCTTCTATAACATGTCGTCTTTCAGACTCGTGCTGAACATCCAAAATACACATTTAGGTGTTTATTTTAGTACTTTGTCTGTCTGTAGATTTAATCTACATTCACCAAAAGTTACCCGTAGATAATGCCTCATTTGCATATTTAAACATAACATTTCAGAAAACTTGTAATACAAAAAAAACATTGTCTAACTGTAAGTAATCAACTGGTGAAGTTTCATAGTGATAACTATGAGTTAATATTTTACCTTATTCACCTTTAGTGTCTTTAAAATGTATTGAAATTAACAATCCATATCTTGAAAGGCTGTTTTCTCAACATTATGTTCATATACCATTCATAGGCTTAGTTACAGCACATTTCATCCCAAGAACATGATGAAAATAAATTTGTTTTTTAGGTCTGTTGACAGTATTTTTTGCTTTATGATGATAAGAGATATCCTCTGTAAAATCCTTTGACTCTAATGTTTCAACAAAATGAAACAATAATTTTGAACCTAATTTTATCAAATGTCTGTCCTGGAAATTAAAGCAAATTAGCACGTGTTTGATAATGAGTGATTTACATATTTAAACATACAATTTTAGAAAACAAGACAGTAATCAGCTGGGTTTCATGATGATATCTATTAGTTAAACTTGTTACCCTATTCCCCTGTCGTGTCTCTTAAAGGAACAGCATGTAACATTTCAGGGGATCTATTAGCAGATTATGGGGTTTAATAATTATAATTATGCTTTCTTTAGTGTATAATCACTTGAAACCAAGAATCACCATCTTTCCGTTAGCCTACAATGAACCGTTTATATCTACATAAGGAGGGTCTTCTTCACGGAGTCCGCCATGTTGTTTGGCCACGTTTCCGGGCGGCAACCTCCTGGTTTGAAAAGTGAAGCCAGTGTTGAAGTGTCTTAAACCTGCATTCTTTCTAATAGCCAGCAGAGGGCGACTCCTCTGGTCTGATTGCACACAACGGTGCTTTAAGGTGAATGCTAACAATGCGAATGTACAGATGTTTAGCAGGTGTAATGTTTATCATGTTTACCATCTTAGTGTAGTGTGTTAGTATGCTAACTAGGGCTGTCAATTTAACACAGTCAATGCTAATTTCTTTAACTCATCAATACAACTTGCAATTTTTTTAGGTTGTGGGTTCAGTTTTAAAGCTAGAGTGAAGGTACATATATAGGTAGCATCATATGAAAGTACCAATCATGTTTTACTAGCTTGTTATGAAGGAGTCTGGGTCCCCACCAGTCTCGCCTTTACAGACATGCCCACTTTATGATAGTCCCAGTCAGTTTGGATCAAGTCATAGTCAAGTCAGCACTCTGACACACTGACAGCCTGCCATGTTATGATTTGAGCGTATTTATGTGCTAAAGTTATACTTGTGAGGGTTTCTGGATAATATCTGTTATTTTGTTAATTGATTTCCAATAATAACGTCATACATAACTTTGCATAAAGCAGCGTATTTGTCAGCTCCCATGTTGATTACAGTATTAAGTACTTGACAGATCTCCCGCTGGATGAAAAATGTCAATTCATCCTGTTGTCAACATGAATGTGTGTACAGCATTCTGTAGTAACACTACATAGTTGTGGAGACATTTCCCTGAAAACACAAAAGGTCACCCTCATGGTGGCGCTAGAGGAAAAGTCAGTAGGGTTCATCCTGAGAGGACCAAAATGTGCATGTGTTGCCCTTAAACACAAATGAAAAAACAGCCTAAATCCCTCGCACTGACAGCTCTTATCAGCTTCCTGAGGGAATGGCATCAACTATTCATGCAGGTGTTGTCATTCTGTCATCACATTAACATTCCTGTGTAAGACTCGTGTCAAGAAACGGAAATTTTCTCAGAAGAAGAGTGAGCTCTACATGCACATGTGGGAACAAACAAGGACAGGTACTGGGAGTGAAAACACAAGATCAAGAAAAGTAGCATTCCTGCCAGATAGTACTAATATCACATTAGAGGAGGCAGAGCCAAAAGAACACATAGGATTCATTTTAATCATAGTAATCCACTGTATAAACATACAGTCAATCATCAATTTAAGTGAAAAGTCGACGGTGGAATGACTCATCTACAATCATTGTACTTGTACTAATAGAAACATGGCATCCAACAAAGGTATGTTCAGTCACACTGTGCAGCTCTGCATCGCTTGCAAACACTCCAATAGGAAATATTACAAGCGGACTGATATGGTAGCTCATGTTGCCTTCAGTATACAGTCTACAGTTAGGACACGGACACTGTCGTCTCATCGAGACACCCGGTTTCGTTCTCAAGAGTGACCTGGTAAAACTTGGTGGCCACAGGGGGCCACCTACAGGGGATATTTGGTGGCCACATAGTAGTGGTTGTCGTGTCTAAGCCAACCTTTAAGCCACTGACCTGTTGCAGCAGGCTCACCTGACTGACAAGCTGATTGACGATACCACGTATAATCAGACGGCCTTTATGCTTGAACACTCTGACGCTTGTCCATTACACATTCACTCCAGTAGCAACAAGCGAATAATACACAGGTAATGCAGCAACACGCTGTCAAAAACTGTTTATGCTTCTGGGCAGAGCACCTGACCCGGCCAAGATCGCTTCTTATGCCAATTATTTTTAGGAGACACGATACACCATCTGGTTCCAGCAGTGGCCACGGACCACGGTTAATGTTGAACCCTGATAAGGACAAGACAAAGGAAAAGACATAGTGCAAAGAGAAACCGGCTGCACTTACACGATGGAAAACATGGTTTTTTTTAGCAACTTCATTTGATGAACACATTGAGCGAGCAACAAAGTAGGACGAGCAAACAATTCAAAACACTCAAGTGTTACTTTAGTCTTCACTTGAGTGTATATGCAGTTTTCAGTCAGGGCTTGATGTGAAGTTCCTGTCTTTGAGCCTTCAAACTCCAGATATTCTCTGAACATGTATTTGTGATGTAAAACAATAATTTACTCATGCATCAGGTACGTACAGGATCAGGAATATCTGAGATCCAAAAGCAGTGTGTTGAGACTGGAGAGCACACAGCATAAGTAATTCAACACACCGTTCACATTACACCTGATGATGAACTTCAAACATGCCGCAGTATGCTGTTCATCTTCAAAGCTGCTTACTTTATTATGGCCATCTTGAGACCTGAAGGAGGGAATGATGGACATCAAGAAATCCTTACCAGACATTATCCTATTCACTGAAGAGACAGACAGACACTATGGATATTTACACTGAAGGAGAAATTAATAAACCAGAACAAGACAAAGAAACAACCAGTAGACTATGTATAGTACATGTACATGTATACGCAGTAACTATACAATAGGAGTAGCTGTAAACTGGGGGAATTTACATCACTACAAATTGCCCTTTTCAATTTTCAGGTTCATTTATGATAAATAAATACTAGAACTGTCAAGTGATCAGAATATCTAATCGCAATTAATCAGATGATGTCCATAGTTAATGCAAATTAATTACCGATTTTATCTGTTCAAAGTGCACCTTAAAGGGAGATTTGTCAAGGATTTAACTCTCTTATCAACATAGGAGTGGATGAATATGCTGCTTTATACAAATAATATATAATATATATACAAATGTTTGTATATATTAATTATTAGAAGTCCGTTAACACAGAAATGACAGATATTGTCCAGAAACCCTCACAGGTACCCATAAAGTGGGCATGTCTGTAAAGGGGAGACTGGTGGGTACCCATAAAACCCATTTACATTCACACATCTGGAGGTCAGAGGTCAAGGGACCCTTTGAAAATGGACATGACAGTTTTTACCAAAATTTAGCCTAAGTTTGTAGCATAATTTAACCTCCTTCATTACAAGCTAATATGACCTGGTTGGTACCAATGAATCGGTTTTCTAGCTTCATATGATACCAGAACCTTCACTCGACCTTTAGAAATGAGACGCCTCACCCCATTTTTATGGCATGAAATAAGTAGTCAACAACAACTTGAGTTGAGGGTCCAAACAATGAGCTGAAACTTCCAAAAAGTTCCATATCAAGAGGAGTTGCAGGTTCAGCTGATAATTTCATGTAAGTTCACCACGATGAACGTCCCTTTTCACATCGTCAATATTATAAATATATCAATCATAGCCGTGTTAAGGATTCATTTTGTGGCCTGAGATGATTATCACATACTGTAGCTAGTATGCTAGCAGGTCTGTAAACAAAACAACAACAAAAAATAAACAGCACATTGCAAACAATGGACCAGATCTTTGGTAATGATTTTTTTTTATTTGTTAGTAAGTATGTGTATGAAATTGGTGCATTGGATAAAGCCATCTCTCTTTTGAATGCTGCAGATTGACTGCATTTTCAACGGTGGACAACAAAAAAAGCAGTTTATTGGTCACTTGGGCTGGGATGCTATACGTGTCCCCCGATCAATACTACCACAATATTGGGTGCCAATTTGATGTATTGCGATTTTTAAGTATTGTGATTCGATTTTGTGATTTATTCCAATTTTTGTTAACTTTTTTTTGTTAACACTAGACCATGGGAAAAGGTGGGTTAGGGCTAACCCTAACCCTAACCCTAACCCAATCATACGGTTCTAATGACTTTAACTTCGGGCAATAACTAATTAATACAGTAAATCTTTGATTTTCAGCAGTCAGAAATGTGCTGAAGTCAAATACTGTATATCAGGATCATTGTCAAGAAAAATTTATTACGTTTTTTCCAGGAACCAAAGAAAAATCAGAGAATAGACATCTCTTCACAAATTAGTGGTATTTTCTATTCAATCTTTAAGGTACAATGTTTTATACTTCTGGTGAATATAACCCAATCAATCTTATTTCCATATATATATTTTATATATACAGTTCCCTTTGAAAAGCAGACGTAGTCCCAGGTGTCTACTTCCTCTAACTTCTCCAAGGTGGTCTCTAGCTCTCCGTCAGCTCCGTTCTCTTTATCCATCCATGTTCAGCTCCATCAGGGCCGTTTGAATGTATTTAACATAAATGTCAGTATATGTCGCTCTACAGTTGTACCGTCGGCCTGTTTGACCACGGAGACGAGAGCGACGGGCGGCAGGACCACACGTTACTGTGATATGATACAGTTTCCTGTCCGTGACAGAGTTAGCCTGCAGCTTTAGCCGTCATGTCTAGCTCTGCTTTTCCTGCAATGTGTGAAACCCAAAATGTTTCCATCCTGGATGTGTAGCGTTTACCACGCTGGGTTTAACATGGGAGGCTGCAGGTCGGATCCATGGGGACCCTCTGCCTTTGCTTTTTTCTCATTTTGGCTTGCTGCCGTATGTTTTGGTAAACATACGTAACAGATATGACATCACGTTACTCAGACTACAACAGGGAAAGTGGTAACTACCTTCTACCTCTACATGGATTCAGATGAAACAAATATATTGATTCTGCCATTAAAAAAAAAAAAAAAAAGTCAGGATACAATGTGAATCAGTTTCTTTTCCTCCCCTGTTGGCCACCTGGGCAAAACTGCCTGGCAGAGTTCACCAGAGAGTATAACATTTACATATTTCTCAGTCACAAGCGATTCACAAACAGTCACTGAAATGCAAACACAACGTCAACCAGCCAGAGACAGCAAATCAGTGGAATCAGCTCCTGTTGTGTTTGGCTGAAAATCTGACAATTGATAACAACAATTATTTAATGGACTTTTTCTTTTACACAAAGTTCTGTGTGCGTCCTGGGACAGTGGCACACATACACACTGCGGCGCTGACCCAGTGTGTGAGCTCTACACGATGCAGCGGCGGCGGTCCACCGTGAATTCAGAGAGGACATAAACAACATCAAGTGAAACAAAACGGCGGGATGAATCTAGGCCGAGCCTTTCCCACAGGAGCCTACTGTGAATGATATCATTCAACAAAGCACAGACACCACTCAGCTGTACACTACTTATCCCTCCAACATGTTCAATATACTGCACTGACAGTGTAAGGACTGCTAAACAACAACGTGGCATCATAACATACAACTGCAGATTTGTGCTGTACCGCCATGGGAAGTGTAAAATAGATTTTCTGTTTGTTAGCAGGATTAACTAAAATAAAACTATTGGTCTGATTTTCATGAAACTTGGTTGAAGGGTGCAGCGTTATTTTTCACGTATGGAAACGGCCTTGGCAGAGGTCTGCACTCTAGTTTCACATACATTTCAGATTTAGAGCTCTTCTAGTCTTGCTTGCTGAAGAGCCTTATGATGCTTCGTAAACGCCTCATTATTCCTCTGCTGGGACCAGAACCCGACTACTCAGGTTTAAGAGGCACATCAGACCGTAGAGGGAACGGGAAGGAGTATAATATAGAGGTGTAAAGTGGAATCTGATAAAATGTCCTATTGTACTGAAAGCCCATTTGTCCAATGGCCCGTTTAACCTGTTGTCCCTAAAGCCTATTTCTCCAAAACTGCACACTCTCCCTGCAACAAACAGAAGCACATGGCTATTTAATATGCAAAATGATGACCTTCCCGATTATTTTTTTTTTCCTGCTGGCAAAGGCATAAATCACCACTAGGCCTCTTATTACTTGTGGCCTTCATTGGTTGGTTAGGTCTAGGTATGAGAACTGAGATTAGTTAAGTTTAGGGTAAGAACATTGACCATTGGTCGCCATTGACCTCATTTTGCATAATAATTAGCCATGCGTTTCCGTTTGTTGCATGTACAGTTTGTATTTTCAGCTCATTCCCAGGACGTTAAATATGAGATGCATCAGCTTTTCCATTAACTACAATGTAAACCCATCCATGGCAACGCTAAATGCTCAGAGCGTGGTGAGTTCAAAGAGCGAAAAGACAGCCAACGAGCAGGCGGGAGGGAAGGCAGGTGGATGGCTCCAACAAATGAGGCTTTCATCCACTGTTTGTGTCTTGTGTATTAAGTTTCACTTACATGTTACAATCAGCTGTTCCTTCCTGTCTTGTGTTCACAAAGTTCAGTATCATTTTCACAATTTACAAATGTAGTACCAGTTTTCCTAAACCTAACTATATGGATTTGTTGCTTAAACCTAAAGTGACACCAAGAAACGTGAAAGCGACAGTCTCTGACGACTTGAGATGTGCTGGCTCAGCTTTGTAGGTTTAATGGAAAAAAACCCTCAGAAAAAGTAAATGTTTTCTGAGTCAACACAAAATCAGTGCATCACATTGAAATAACAAATGCAACAATCAGAGATGTCTATATCACGCACTCAGAAGAACAGGTTTGGAAGATGGTCTTGGTAGACAGAGCAGCTCTGTCTCTAGTGACAGGATGATGGATTGTTGCATTGTAACATGGAGGGCTGAGCCCTCGGGGTAAGCACCACAACAGAGTGGGATAAATCACTGGCAGGGAACGATCACAGTTACCTGATCTGCTTCTATACTAGAGACACAAACGTCCTCAGTTCCAGTTTTCCTATTTTCCTTCATTGCACCTTCTCTTTTACTTATATTGTATTCATCTGTACTGTTGTTGCGGCTGCTATGACACCCGAATTTCCCTCCAGGGATTAATAAAGGTTTGTCTTATCTTATCTTATCTTATTCCTTCAGTTGGCTGCTGTACTCCTCTCCAGGTCAGCTGAAGACCCTCACATGTAAATGTATGAAGAGACAAACGTATGTTAACAGACACAGAGTGCAGTGTAATTAGTGTGCAATTAGAGAAGTGGAAGTCAGTTGTCATCAGCCTAGAGCCATGAGCTCTTAACACAACATCCTGCCTGTGGTCTCATCTCCGGAGCCGTGACGGCGGTGAGGGACATTCATGCCTTTACACTCACACACCACACGGCACACAGAAGCCTTTTTTTTCCGTGCACTGAAACATGCAGCGGCCTGCTGTGTGATAGGGATACTTGTCATTGCAGCGAGCCCAGAGTGGCGGGTTGAAAGATAACCGCATATCCTGGAGGTTACTGCCAGAGGCCCGAACAGAGGAAGGAGAGGCGTGAGAAAAAGGGTGAGCAGGCCAGTGAGAGGTGTGGGAGGATGAGGGCAGGGTAGTTTCATGCTGCAGTGCTGCAACGCTGCTGTAGTGGTGCAACAGCTGCGAGCAGACAGGCTGCCTTCTCAAAATGCAACTGGAAGGATTTAACCCTGACTGCCCACCTGTTCATGCTCTTATACAAACAATCCTTTTGATCAGTGCAGTCAGGTCTCACAGGGGTCCTGGGGTGGGGGTTCAATGGGTTTTAGTGGTATTCTACGAGTTGGTGAAATTTCAGAGATTCCATGCATCCCAGAAAGGGTTGCAAAGACAACAGAAGGTTTTCTACAAAGTTTCTTTGGTTTTAGTGGGTGCCAGGTGTTATATCATCTCTTGTTGAAAGGTTGGTGGTGCCATGCAATTGTTCCTACAGCCCATTATTCTGAATCCCTAACAGCGCGTCCACACTGGGAACGTCAGCAGTGCATAGTGGAGCCTGTTGTTTTTTATTTTGCCGTTCATGTTAACTGGGGGCTGCAGGGCGGTGCAGTGGTTAGCACTGTTGCCTCACAGCAAGAGGGTCGCAGGTTCGATTCTGGCTTGGGACTCTTCTGTGTGGAGTTTGCATGTTCTCCCCGTGTTAGCGTGGGTTTTCTCTGGGTACTCCGGCTTCCTCCCACAGTCTAAAGACATGCTGTTTAGGTTAATTGATGACTCTAAATTGCCCGTAGGTGTGGATGTGAGTGTGAATGGTGTCTGTCTATATGTTGTCTGCCTCTATGTGTCCTGTGATGGACTGGCGACCTGTCCAGGGTGAACCCCGCCTTCGCCCAATGCCAGCTGGGATCGGCTTCAGCCCCCCCGCGACCCCTACGGGTTAAGCGGTTGACGATGGAGGGATGGATGGATGTTAACCGGTTAGTGCAGCCACACAGCCCACAGATGCTGGACGTGGCTCAGCTGCATCTCTTCTAGAGATTCACTGTCTCACCTATTTTTAACAAGAGCTGTGTGGTTCATAGCAACAGACAGAGAAAGTGATCTTTTGAGAGTATATTGACGTAATACCACCAACATTTCTAGTTTCAGTCTCTGCATCTGCAGAATATGTCATGAACATAATAAAAGATTTATTTTTAATTCAGCAATTCCTGCTTTCATTTAAAAATAAAAGCCCTCAACCATTTTTTCTGTGGACTGAATTCCTTCATTTGTTAATACAGGACAGCGTCGTACATGCAGCGACTTGCAGATCTCCATGAATGAATATAGTATGGGGTTTTAATTGTGGATTACTATTATTTACAAATTACTACACGTTTCTTAACCTTTTTCTGTCTAAAATAAATATAGATGACATTTACAATGAAATGAAATAGCCATTGCGAAATGCAAACTCTATGTAGAAAGGAAGGGCTGGAAACAACAGCAGCAGCAACGCAGCTGGTGTGAACAACCAATGTTTGAGTCATGCAGTAGATCAGTAAGGCAGCCATCAGGTGCTGCATGCAGGTGGTGTGGACACGCCATAATAGTCTGAAAAATGTCCCAGCTGTCCGTGATCATTGATAATATGCAAAATTACTCTGTTTGTTGCATGCAGAGTTGGAGCAATGGCATGGCACCGTTTGAATCTAGGCAGACCACTTAAGACAGTGGCCTCCTTACCTCTTCATCCATCTCTTGCTTCAAGCCACAAATTTGTCATGTGTTGATTGATTGGCTGACTGAAAGTGCAGCATGTTGAAAGACAAATTTGACTGAACTGGGAGCGAGGCGCACTGGATGGTCTCTGGCATATCAGTGAATGTCCTCAGCAGCACGATCTGTAATATCTGACTTAACAAACGAGAGCGCTTAGCTTGTCCGATGGTGAAAGCCCAACCAGTGTGGTCGCGCAACGTTCCTAAACTCAAACCAGTGGTCACATGGCTTAGCCCTAGCTGTTCAAGTGTGCTAATGTCAGATTGCAGCACAGTGAAGCACAGTTGTCTGATCAGACTTCCAGCCACAATCCCTATTATTCCTTCCCTCTACATATATCCACAATGAGGACAGCAGTTGTAATGCTGGGCTGTAACCGGAGTCTAGGCAGCTGCACTCTGTGTTCTATGCTGAAGGTCTTTTAACAGACAAATGCTTAAGTCTGAAGAGAGAGAGTCCAATACTTCCTGCTTCATTGTGGTATGTACAGAGAAATGTATATTCCCAATGTAAAATCAATATACAGTCATTTTAAAAACCTTCACCAGGTCTCACAGTGTTTCTCACCATATGTACGACATTTGTGGACTGTGCGGGGGATCTTTTAGATAAAGAGCAGCCATTACCAAAACTTAAACTACAATCATTTAACTCAGCCACAATCTCAGAACCATCAACTATCGGTCTGACAACGGGTCAGCCTCTGGGGCAAGGGGTTATATCTCTGGGGTGCCGGCATAACCAGTGGATATCCGGGTTAAGGCTTCCTTTTCTGTGCTCAATGTCCGATTAGCAAATTGAGATGAAATTGGAGGTGGAGCTGTGAGATGACGTGTACACCTGGATTGTTTCACAATTAGCCATGACTGTATTTCGGCTAGCATGTTCCACCTCTATTGGTCTCCACAGACTTTTTAACTGCATTCAACCAAAGCCTGCTCGAACGGGATTGGTCTATGCTACTCGGACTCGGACACTTCTGGTGCCAAAATCTTGCGTCGCTGCCTACAGGTTCCACATGTGAATGCAAAATCTGTTTATAGAGATTCACCATAACCAAACATGGACAGAGGCTGTGAGATAGTTCAATGCACCTGTTGCAACCTCTGCAGGGTGCATTACATCTAATGTAGGGCTGTCAAAGTTAACACGACAATAATGTGTTAATACACATTTGTTTTAAAACCACTAATTTCTTTAACACATTAAACCAATTCGCAACTTTTTAGGTTGTAGCTAGCTCAGTTTTAAAGCTATGCTGAAGACAGTATCATCCATTGTTACCAACATGTCATACTAGCTTGTCACAAAGGCGGTTAAATAATGCTCTAAACGCTTTAAATTTTGGTGAGGAAAAACCAGGAGAGCCAGTTTCAAAGGGGTCCTTGCAGCTGTTGTTGCCTGTTGGGCTGCAGTTTGCCATGTTTATGATCTGAGCATATTTTTATGGTAAAGTCAGAACCTGTGAGGGTTTCTGGACAATATCTGTCATTGTTTTGTGTTGGTAATTGATCTGACATAAACACATGTTTATGTTCATAAATACATGTTCATTTACATGTATGTCTAAAGTCCTGTTAGTAGGTTATTTGGCTATGTCTGGCGTTCGTGGCACGTCTGTTGCATGACATGGTGGCTCACAAGAGAGATAACAGGACACAGCCAAAAACTGTTTTCTCTGTGAGTGCTGGAAAATCTTCACCCCGGTCACAGTTTTACAAAAGCTGTTGTCAGTTACCGAAATGCCATTTGGGTGTGGATGAAAGGTCAAAACGTATAGAAAAAGTTTAGTTTACAATAATACAGATGTGGACAAGCCAAAGTTATACCCTCCACATCCAGGAGGGTCAGTGTGAAGTACAGTCATCACCAGAAGGGGTATGTGTGGGATCTGTGCAGATATAAGATAAGATAAGATATTCCTTTATTAGTCCCAAAGTGGAGAAATTCACAATCCACCTACCAGCAGTCTGTTGTGCCCACGCTGACCTCTCCATGAAAGTGGTAGCGTAGTGATCTACTGCACATGTGTGGACAGTATAAACTACTATGTGTCCACAGCTGTCCGTGTACACATCGGTTCAGGACGTAAGCAGTTGTTTTTCACATAACTTTACCTTTATTTCCCTGTGGTCCCTCCTGCTTGTTTTTCCTGACTTTTAATGTCCATCCGTCTACCACAACCCGCTCCCTGCGCAGACTTCAGGATCAAAATGGATTTCTGTTGAACCTGGGAACCTGTGTCCACAAAAAATGATCCTAATCTGACTTTTCATTGGCATTGTTTACATGGTGCTGGCATGAAATTTTAACATATTCTGTGGCACCACTACGTAACACGCTGTTACGAGATGGTCATTTCACGTATTTCTGTGTGCTCAGGCTGGTTATTAAGTAGGTCACGATGTCTGTTTATAAATAATCTAGCAGTAATCAAAGGAGTTTAAACGTTAAAGAAATCCTCCTTCTTGCAGTTGTCTTTCTTAAAGTCTTGAGTTGGTTTTCACATGTGCACACGTGTCAAAACAGCCCTGCATCAGGTCACTGGACTTAAATGTACAGGCTTAATGCATGTTTTAATGATGTTTCAGTAGCATATAGGAGGTGTGTTTAGTGTAATAGTTAAAATGCTTTCCTGTGTTATTTGCGTTCAGGATGCTCCTACATATTATACACAGACGCATTCTGATATATACATTGAATAAAAAATACATGGAGGTATTGGGTAAGGTTTTTGACTAAAAACTATGTAATTTTATATAATTTCTGACCATTATTATTATACTATATTATTACTACTGATAACCCCCAAAAAAGCTTAAAGAAAATCTTACCATGGTTGCATAAGTATTTTATTATTTATACATATCACAGCCTTTGTCTGAACATTTAAATCGTCTGCAAATGTTTGTCCTGTAAAATCATATTCTATAAATAAAACATTGGATTCAGCAAATATTTAAATAATGTCGCATTAATCATATTTGTTCACAACAGAAGACAGTTAGTCGCCCCCCTCCCCGTGGTGTGCATTGGCCCGTCTAGATATTCCCCACATAGTTTACCTTCATCTGTTTATCTTCATACGGTTTATGCTGGCGCTGTGCCATATGATAACGAATCTCCCAGAGAAGCAGATATGGAGACGGTAGAGAGGAGTGAAATGTACAAGTGCCGGTTCGGTGTACCGTTGAATACCAGCCCACTTTGTGCACTGCTGAAAATCGAGTATTGTACTGTATTCAGTAATGTTATCAGTAGAAGTGAAGTGATTCCTACATACAGGTTAATATATCACAGTAGATTGTGTTGACGTGAGCTCTGGGCTCTACTGCAAGTCACTTGGGTACAGTGTTCTATACTATGGCGAGCAGACATCCTTTGAATTAAGCAGAGAAAGGTATACGGGTGGAGGATGTCAGAAGGTATTATCATTATTACAGAGGAGGGAAGGGGGCAGGGGAGGTGGATGAAGGAGAGGCTGGGACAGAGTGGATCAGATGACAGGGTTTCCTCCAGCAGGAGATGACCTGTCGAAGAAACCAGTCATTTGTGCTCAGGCACCGGGCCGTCACTCCGCTCTGATAAGAGCCTGCTGGTGTCAGTGACTGACTCCAACACCTGTTCATTCAGGCTGCAGAATGGAAGACAGACATCAGCAGACATGCACAGACTAGCACTGGCTGCTGTCAGGCCTCACTTACTAATATCAGGGTGCAGTACATAGGTGGTCACGCAGTTTAACTGTACTCCCCTTCCTCTCTGTAAAACTGCTTATTTTCTGTCTGTACAGCCATTAATGACAATGGGAATGCTAACCGAGCATTCACATGTTCTGTCAGTACTCCTCCTGGAAAACACTGCCTGGTTCGTTGCATTGACTGTACCGAAGTCGGCATCAAAGGTGCATGCAGAGCGGACATAACTTAAAGAGATCAGCCTCTGGGTTGGTCTCAGCAGCTAAAGCCAGTCAAGCTTCAGAGGAGCTGTGTAGAGGAGCTTCATTCATCAAATGTTATCAAGATTAAATCTCTTCTCAAAACCCGCTTACACAGTTTTCACAAAGATTCTGATAATCAACAATGTTTTCAACAGAATCTTAACAATCAATTAACAACACAAAACAATGACAGATATTGCCCAGAAACATCACACATTCTGACTTTAGCATAAAAAATATGCTCAAATCATAACATGGCAAACTGCAGCCCAACAACTATGCCAGTTTTTCCTCACCTAAAATTTCGCATAAGTTTGTAGTGTTATTTAACCTCCCTTGTGACAAGCTAGTATGACCTGGTTGGTACCAATGAACTCTTTAGGTTTTCTAGTTTCATATGATGAGACGTCTCACCTCCTTTTTATTACATCAAATAACTAATTCAAACCACACTTTACCTTTAAAACTAAGCCCGCTACAACCTAAAAATCATAAGTACTGATAATTTCTTAAAGAAATCAATGGCGTTAAAACAAATCATCATTATCAAGTTAACTTTGACAGCTCTAGTCATTTTATATTCACTATGTTTGTTAACGTCCTGCAGAAGTATGTCCACTTCAGGACTATTGAAGTTTCTTTTGCATTTGGAGTCCAGCCTCCACCATCTGTAGACTGCTGTTTGGCCTTGACTTGTTAGTGAACTGTGCATATCACCTATTAAACAATGTGATTTTTTTTTTCTTCTTATTTCCTGTCTAGTCTAGGCTAGGTGTGGTTGAGAGGCAGGACACGAAATCATACAGTGTGTAATATTTAAAAAGTACCGTGTTGAGTTTTTGACTACTTTCAGTGCTAATGAGCATTGATGAAGTGATACTTTCCTGAAATGGATTTCCACAATCTACAGGTGTTACAAATGCAACAAGGAATGCAGCAATGTGCCAACAAAGACAGGATGAAGAAGACTGCTGGCAAGTTAACACGGATGCTAACAATGCAGGATTCAAATTTTTATGACTATCAGATGGTGGTTTATAGAGAATTAGCAATACAGCATGCAGTCTTCCTGCTTGGTCGAGCACAGCTGCATGGTCAGTGATCCACAGATAATGCTGTCATTACTCTCGCTGTCAGACGATCAGATATACTGTCTGGTATATCTAGATGGATAGATAGATAGATAGAGATGGGCGTGTGAAGTCTTTGGCCCCTCGCTGTCATTCCTCCAAGTGAAATCTACTAACTGGACGTGCTCTAATATTTTGGTGGTATGCAGTAAAAAAGCAACATACTTAATTTTTGGAACAAGGTCAATTTCCTGAGCTTTCACACCACAAATAAAGGCATCAACCAATCATGTTGTGTGTAACGGGCTGAGTTGCGCCTATATTTATAAAACAATAACACAAAGTCTCAATCTAGACGGTAACTTTATTAGTCCTTTCAACCTTGACAAAGACAGCGTAGACCAGATCTACTCCTTCTGATCTTACCTTTCACAATAAAGGCATGTAATATTCGCAGGCGAGCATTTTGCATTTTTGTGTCATTTATTCGCCACGCCCCCCCAGTATGCAAAAGCCTTGAGGCTGAAAAATGAAACGAAAAGACAAACCAAACCAGTCCCATTGCATACCAAGACACACTTTTACAGCCACTTTAAACTGATAGTTTGGTGTATTGAAGTGTGGTTGTATGAGGTATTTATCCGTAGTAGGTGTATTACTGACAGTAGATGAACCGACACTGGAGCAAAGCAATTCAGTGTGGACGGGATGGCAGAAAAACGACTGTCACCTACTGTAAGTAATACACAGACTATGGATAAGTATCTCATACAACCACATATCAAAACACCCGACTTATCCCTTTAATAATTTGAAAACAACATGATAAACTTTTGTAATGCATGGTTCCCATCATCACGTTGTCCATACCTGGCTGATCAAAGGGATTACACACCTGTCTATGCTCCACAAGGAAAACTAAATAAAAATGGCACGAGGTCAAGAGGTCAGAGTTGTCAAACAGCAGCTCCCAATGTGACATCCAACAAATATTACTATTACATGTTTCCACCTTGCTAGCTTAAACACGCAGATCCTAATGAGGCGCTTTCCACTTGTGACCTCCCACGCCTGGCCACTAATGAACGCAGCTTTAAAGTGCCCTTTAAACTGTGACACCATGCCCTTTAATTGTGATTTGTCTGTGGGGAAATCATGAGGCTCAAACAAGGTAAATAACAAATCACTGATGTTACTCTGGATTTTTAATCTCATGAAAAAAATCTGTTTACTTTCCAATCTGGAACATTTTCATAGGTAAACACTGATAACGCTGATTCTGACCCAACAACATACTTTGTGGCCGCATGCACGCACACACACACACACACACACACACACACACACACACACACACACACACACACACACACACACACACAATATCAGTTAGCTTTGGGGAACTTGTGAGGGATTATCAACATCAAAGTCAATAGAAATGTCAGCCTGGCTATCTTTGGAAATGCCAGCAACCTTTTGCATATCCATACTACACAACCAATACCACACACACACACTGATACACACACACCTGCCCCTAGCAGAGGAGGTGATTAAGGCTGCTCTGGCGAGTGCGGCTTTTGATCTCCAAACATACTGGAAAGCACTTAAAGGCAAAGCCCAGTTAAGCAGCAGAAACAGATGACATCACACCCAATCAGGGTCTCCCACAACACCTCGGGGCCCCTCCCTGCAGCGCTATCAACTACATTAACAGGATTAAGCAAATACGCCCAGCTCAGGTCGGCACTTGGGCTGAATGTATTAGTAATATTCAGGCATTTTCAGGTCATCTGAATGAAGTGCATGGACTATTAGGAGGTAACACAGTCAGGAGTCTGAGGTTGGGATCCAGCAAGTCTTTACACTGATGTAAACCCTGTTAAAGTCTGTAAACTCTGTGTAACTCTAGTGCCGAAAAACAAAAAATCTGAATACCTTTCTGGTATCACTGATTTCAAAACGCTTCCAGAGTTGTTAATATTTTGCCCAGCAGTGGCAGTAGCTGTGGATGTTGGTCAATCAACCCATTTCCCAGAAAAAATGTTGGCACTGAGAGTTTCCACAAACCATGGATATGTTGACCGTTTAAATAAATATGTTTCCTATCAGCCTTGACTCTTGTTTGCAGAAACACAATATGCCACATAGTTAACACTGTGCAACAATCGGCCCTCTACCAAACCCCTCCCCCTTTATTACTGTTGCTAGGCCTGTCAAGCTTTTGCACCCAGAATGTCAATAATGTATAATAGTAGTTCTGAAATATCAGCGATAAGTAGACAGAAAGGACTACAATATGCACTTGAGAGCTACATTCACAACCATGTTTGTCAGCGGATTATGAATGAATGAAGAGTATATTAAAATCGAGGGAAAAGCCCACCGGCGGACCCAATGCAAGCATCAGACACCCCACATTCACTTCACAACTCACACGAAGGACAAAAATATAACAACAGTATTCGAGCACAGCAGGGTAAATCAGTATATTGTTTTATTTTAAGATAAGTTAACATTTAGTTGTACTCCCTATAGCAGACATTAGTTGCATCATGTTTAGTTGTGACTCCCTATCAAATATAACACTAAACGAGTTGAAACCAGTGAACCACCGTCACCAGAGACATCACTGTTCCTGTACAGCTGGGCAGTCTTTATTCACTGTTACAATCATTACAATGCAGACAAAGTGGACAAATCCACTAACACATTCGTGTTTAGTTGACCCCCTGACCTCTCCTTTAGCACATCAATTTTTACTTTTAAATGACAAATACCATATTCTATTGAGTTCATTCATTCATTCATCGTCAACCGCTTATCCCGTTAGGGGTTGCGGGGTATTGCTGAATTAAAAATAAATCTTTTATTATGTTCATGACATATTCTGCAGATGCAGAGACTGAAACTAGAAATGTTGGTGGTATTATGTCAATATACTCTCAAAAGATCACTTTCTCTGTCTGTTGCTATGAACCACACAGCTCTCGTTAAAAATAGGTGAGACAGTGAATCTCTAGAAGAGATGCAGCTGAGCCACGTCCAGCATCTGTGGGCTGTGTGGCTGCACTAACCGGTTAACATACATCCATCCATCCATCCCTCCATCGTCAACCGCTTATCCCGTTAGGGGTCGCGGGGGGGCTGAAGCCGATCCCAGCTGGCATCGGGCGAAGGCGGGGTTCACCCTGGACAGGTCGCCAGTCCATCGCAGGACACATAGAGACAGACAACATATAGACAGACAACCATTCACGCTCACATCCACACCTACGGGCAATTTAGAGTCATCAATTAACCTAAATTGGGAGGAAGTGGACTGTGGGAGGAAGCCGGAGTACCCGGAGAAAACCCACGCTTACACGGGGAGAACACCACACAGAATATTAGGCTCACGTCAGGCAGGACAGGACTCAATAGCACGACTCAAAAAACAGGTGTCAAAAGGGAACAGTCTTTAATCGGAATCAAAGGTTCGGTACACAGGCGGTCAATCAACGAAGCAAACAGGTACAAAAACGCGAGGCAAGGGGCAAAGTCAAAAATCAGGCAGAGATCAATACACAGAGGAGTCTTACACTATGAAGTATGCGGGAACGCGTTCTCACTAGGAACAAAGACGATCTGGCACAGAGGGAAGGGGAAGCCACATTAAATACTAGTGGAGGGAGTGATTGACTATTCACAGGTGGACACAATCAGGGCAGAGGGAGGACAATCAGACGCAGGTGAATGGTGATGGAAACTGGGTCACAGGGAGGTGCTCTAAAGGTGCAGGCAGGAAACATGCGGGGCAGGAAGTGAGGTGATCTGAAACGAGAGGAACTGTTAGGATATCAAAATAAAACAGGAAGTGCATCATGCAACACAGACAAAACCAAAGTCCAAGATGTTGTGACACAGAAGAGTCCCAAGCCGGAATCAAACCTGCGACCCTCTTGCTGTGAGGCGTCAGCGCTAACCAGTACACCACCGTGCAGCCCTATTCCATTGAGTATTCAATTTAATTCTACTGAGCACATTTTCAGTCCCCAGAGGATGAACCCTTTCCATTTCAGACAACTGAGCCTGAAGCACCATCCTCACAACAAAGTGTCAAGTTTGTTCACAATATGAAATACAAAATGAAACGACAAGAAAATGAAAAATGACAAGTCGTCTCATTAGTCTACAAGTGAATATGACCAATTAATTAAGAACTCAACATTTCCCGTGATTGAATATTGGTTTAAGTGTTACTAGTTCAGCTGTGATCACTGATGACCTTTGACCTTTTTTGCTATACCTCATTAAAATATTCCTGTGTTTCTGCTGTGTTTGAAGTCCAGTGGGAAAAGCCCATAAAGCTTTCAGAGGGACAATAAGAGGCTGACATGGATCCATCAGACCTCATCGTCTCCTCCCTGTTTACTGCACACTGAGGAGGAAGTTTTGTTGACCTCTCACCCCGACTCACTCATCTCCGTCCACACACAGGTAACAGGAGACTGCAGAGCCTCTCCGTCTGTCCGGGAGGCTGCATGGCCCGGGGCTACCAGCCACAGCACAGCTCCACTCCCACGTCCTCCTGCAGCTGCACCTCCTGCAGCTGCACCTCCTGCGCCTCCCTGAGCCCAACAGGAAGCAGCTAGAATGGACGACCTTGTTTAGAGCTCACCCCCAAGCCGCCTCAGGTATCACAAAACATGGAGCTCCTGTAAGGAAGTTTGAACGGTTCATCTTAATTAAAAAAACTCAAATCACATCACATCACATGTAATTCATTTCATTTGTTTACATAGAAAAATTGAATTGTAAAAACTAAATTGTAACCCAGAGTTATTTATTATATATATATATATATATATATATATATATATATATATATATATATATATATATATATAGCAATAATACATTCCTATTCATTCATAGACTAATATATACACACACACACAGGGGAACAGCATGATGTGGTTTGACTGAACTAATGTATGTTTATGTTGTATTTTAATAATTTCTTTGTTTTCTGTTTATATCTTTGCATTTAAAAAAAATTCTATAGAAAGCCCCGACAAGCCACTTGTTTTAACATTTTGCTCCAGTCTTTTCAAAATAAAACTAGTTAGATCAACTTGGTTAAGCTTTGGCAACAAAATAACTAATAGAAAAACAACCTGCAGCATGAGAGTATTGATAAAGATCCCAACTGACAAAGAGTAAGATATTCCTTTATTAGTCCCACAGTGGGGAAATTCAGTTTTACACTCTGTTGTTCACAGTACAGTTCACACAGTACATATACATGTCAATGGAGAGATGTCAGAGGGGGGGGGCTGCTCCTGACAAGCGCCCAGAGCAGTTGGGGGTTTGGTGCCTTGCTCAGGGGCACCTCGGCAGTGCCCAAGAGGTAAACTGGCACCTCTCCAGCAACCAGTTGGTCTTGGTCCATGGGGGATTTGAACCCGGGTCCTCCACATCCTAACCCAAGTCCTTACGGACTGAGCTACTGCCGCCCCCTAGTAGTATCAATAAAATCCTAACGATACTCATCCCTAATAGTCACACATACATGCTGAAAAAACATCACCAATCATTTCCTGGTACTCACCAGTACACAGTAATTCAACTAAACTGAATTTGCTGTTTTCACACACCAACCAGGGCTGTAAATGTGCGGCTGCTGTGAGAGTTTTCGGAGAGTGTAATTGAATCCAGGAAGCTGGGAAACCTAAATCCTGCCAGCGTGGTTTACAATTCAAGCAGCTTTGCTATGACACTGTGTGCAGCGGTGGCCCTGCTCCTCGCTTAATTAAAATGGACTATGAGAAATACTTTACAGCAGTGGTCGTGGCAGGTTCAAATGCAGTCTAAATCATTAAAATCTCAGCTCCAGCATGTGTTTGCTATAACATCCAAGCAGGGAGTCTCCATAGTCCCCGTCCTCTCACCCTTTAAAGCTTCAGACAGGAGAAAGACAGTGGAGAAACAGCTGAGATGTACATGATTCATTCTGCATTTACCTACATCAAAATGAACAAATTTCAGTGGTAAAAATTTTCAAACGTGAGAAAACGTGATTTGGTCACTGATGTCGCATTCATGATCACTGATCCAGGCTGTGATGGGCCAAAAACATCATTTTCTTGTCCTGAGGGTGACACTAGAGAAAAGGTCAGGGGTCATCAAAATCAGTAAATATCAACTTATTCCACCCAGATTACTGAGCAGAAAAACGTAATAATTATTTAATTTAATTTCATTTAATGTTCAATACAGGAGGGATCAGTGGGTCACTATGACTCATCAACTCATCTCTGTTGCGTAAAAACACTCATCTCCAAAATCTAGCTAGCTAAGAGCTAAGAGAAATAGCCAGTGGTGGGATCACTGTCTTAAACCCCAATTAAACCTGCGCTGACATGTGATTGGATCTCTTATCTGGGGGCAACACAGTCTCACGACAGTTTGTGAAATAGTCACAGACTTTAATCTGTTTGATTCACGTACATATAAACAAATTTCACCTTTTTTCGTGACTCGCAGCTCGACTTTCAGCAACACATTTTTCATGCGTTTTCCTACGAATGTGACACGTGTCAGTGTCCGCTCCAGTCTGTTCAAATTAAAACTACTTAGTTAGGTTTAAGAAAAGATCACAGTTCAGGTTCAAACACCTCTGGAAGAGCCGTAACTTAAGTACTGAAGTTACTTGACAAATAAATCAAATATGACTTGTGGTTGTGGACACGAATATTGGTCTCCTGGGTAAAAGCCCTGTGTTTTTTGAACCATGCCTCCACCCCTCCTCCCTATGCAGCGTTCACCATTCTTTATACTTCCCAGTTCACAGTTACGTGGATTACGTGGATTTGTGCAGACCATCACAAAAAAATGTGAAATTTCCTCCAGTTCTGTATATCTACTTAGTATATTGAGATCCCATCACAATGTGGGCAGAATGAACATAAAATACTGTTTTTATGAGTGCAAATGGATTGGATGTCATTATCCAGATACAAGATTCATAGGCAGATGACACCTTAATGGGGCCTTAATCCTTCAGTTAATCAGAAAATTACCAGATATATGGTATTATGGGGAAATGCAAAATTACAAAAGAAATTTCTGGTTTCATGAGTATTAACAGTAACAGTGCAAACACCTTAAAACCTTAGGGCCTGGCCAGAACACTGGAAAATGTTCTGCTCACCCAGTGGGTGTTTCCACAGTAAGCAGTGAGCATTTTTGAGGTATCGTTGTGCATGGTGTGCAGGTCGTCTGCTCATGAATCAGGGAGATGGTTTAGAGCTTTAACTGGCTGGAAAGATCTCCTGACCCTCAGGGCAGAAAAATATCAAATGAGCAGGCTCATTTTACAACTGGATAATGAGAGGAAACAGTGCTGGCACAGTCTGATTCAGACTTCCTTCTCTTTATAAATGCTCTAATCTAGATATATGGGTAATTGGCTGGTTGAGTGAGTGCAGAGATTTGGGGCGGTGGTATTGTGCCAGTGGGCCAGGTCTCAGGTTTCAGCAGATGGATGAATGAGCTTCCTGTCATTGTGAGAGTGGAGAGCCTCTGGGCCTGTGCTCCAAACAAACACAACACTCGTCCATTCACAAGGAGTCAAACAACACCAAAGACTGGATAGGACACCAATACGGGAAGCTCATATACCAGCAAATCAGAACAAAAACAACAAATCAACACTTCTGAGACATTTTAGTCATGTCAGTGTCACTCTTTTACCGCTAAACTTACGAAATTAAAGTAAAAAAATATATTTTCTCATATTTTTTGTTTGGAGTTTGGAGTAGTTTTGAAACACAAACAATTAATTCATGAAGCATAAAATAATTGAAAAATACAGATATGTCCATATAAGAAAAGAGATGCAGCACACAAGGGTTAGTGGCAGTAGCCAGTCTTAGCTGTCAGCCATATCCAGCGCCACAGAGGAACATTAATATGTGAACAGAAGTGGTAGTGTTTCCAGGCACCAGACTCCTCTCAGAAAGCGTCTTATTTTACTGCAGAAGGGTCTGAAAGTCATCCCCACACAGTCCTGGTTCTGGTTCTCCCCTGCCTCCCTTCCCTCCATATATATGCCATTTCTGGAGGACAGGGTTGCCAGTGGATGTTACTGCAGAGGTACTGTATGTAGACATTTATATAAACAATCAAAATCTTTTGAGTCATAGAAGTCTGAGGACCTCTTTAAATAGGGTGGTTTATCTTTGTTAATGAAAGACTCACAGAGGTAAACCCTTCATGTAAGGAGTAAATGGGAAACATACAGTATTTTAAGGACTGTGGAGAGAAACACAGTGTGATGAAGCGCTCTGTTATCCCTCTATTATTACTGGAAATTGCTCTATCCACAATCAAACATGTCAATGCCTCTCAAACATACGTTTTAGGCTGGACAGAAGTTTAGGGCCGTGGCCTCGTGCCTCTTCAGTTTGGCCTTCTGCGTCTCAAAAAATGATCTGCAGCCACCGAGGCCCTGATGCCCCGCCCACACTGTCCCAGCTGATCTCATCATTTTCTCCTCTGCCTCTTTCAACATCAAGTGAAACCCTGTGCATCGACACAGTGATGGGTTTGATTTCCCACCAACTCTAACCCTAAGCCCTTACGGGTCTCTGACTCTCACCCCCTCCAGGTTTGGAGCCCCATCCATCAGGCTCCAGGGGCAGACAGTGATACCCAGGCCCACCAGCCCTAACCCTTACCCCTAAGGTTCTCTGACTCTTTGCCCCTCCAGGTTTGGAGCCCCATCCATCAGGCTCCAGGGGCAGACAGTGATACCCAGGCCCACCAGCCCTAACCCTTACCCCTAAGGTTCTCTGACTCTTTGCCCCTCCAGGTTTGGAGCCCCCAGGATCTCTATCCATCAGCCAGTTCTGTGGACCCACTTTTAAGCACCCTCCCCTGGGGCAGGGTTTTCGAGTCTGGTATGAACCGTTGGAAAACTGGGCTATTTATGATGATAGTTTGACATAAATTTTCCCCCTGGATTCCACCAGAGACCGGTTGAAGGGATGCACCCAAAACCAGCTCCTCCTCCTACCCCCCACCTCCCCATTCATAACTGGGATTTAGTAGCTGTCTGTAGGCTACAGCACAACAAAGTAGGAAACAATAAACCATTAAAAGAGACAAAAAAGAAAAAATTTAACTATGTATACTTGATAGAAGCACAATAAAAAATAACCAAATCAACAGAATCAGACAAAGCTGGAAACATAAATACCAATAAATTATTCTGTGAAATAAACAGCTTTTTCATTTCACTGATAGCTATACTATGTTTAAAATAAAATTATCCTGAAGCTTTAAGTCAAATTGACAACAGCCCTGAAAATGATGACATTCCAGTCCCGGTTTTAGGGTTCAGGTACCTGGTTTTCGTGACATTGATTGTATACACAGGGTATACGTTTGATATCAGTCAACCAAGCAGGCCTGTTACCTGTACAAGTCAACCTGTGGTTAGATGTCTGGTCCGAAGTTTTCACATAACTATCAATTACTGAGTGACAAATGTCTAATATCAGGATCACTTTCACACCATCAGTCAACATAGTTAAATGTGTTCAGTGCAAATTTCAGAGGATATCTGTTACCTCCACATATCTTTCATCATGGCGACGGCTGAGTCGGTGTTCACAGCACAAACAGTAAAAACCACAGGGTGGGTGATACGCTGCGGTAACAACGGTTATCAGCTGTAACCACCGTATGAGAGCAGTGCAGAGCGGCGGCCGTGAGCTAGCCAGTGAGCATATAGCACCCACATGTACTAACATGCTCTAAAGGCACCCGTGGTCGGCTCCTCTATACTCCACCTTTAAGGTTAGGGAAAGATTGATCATGAATAACAACAACTAAAAACACAAGGAGGAAACTGTCGGACATGGAGCACAACATCTTGTTATCCACGCTTGCTATAAAAGCTTCATAAATAAAAATTTGAACCTTGTGATGAGATTTTTTTTTGTTTTGGTTTTTAGATTGGAGGACTGGATTTCCAACCAGGCAGAGCGGACAACTGCCCTGAGGGCCCCAGGTTGTCTGGATGGAAATAGTTTGCGGTAATTTGTCTGAGTTACAGCAAGTTTGCTTGGTAACAAAAACAGGTAACAAAAGATAGAAATGGTAAGGGCCGCACGTGGCTCCGTCAGGTGTACCCTGTCTAATAGAAGAGCTATATTTACAAATCTACCTTTCATACATTTAATATTCCAGTTGATATCATGCTAACAACGTTCAAAAATCAACAGTACAGCCATCATGGAACTACAGAAATACTGGCTATACTGGTACAAAATGGGTTGTGGCCTTGTGCCTCCTAGCAGGTTAATCTGGCCCCTCTAGTTTCTCAATAAAGTGTTGGAATATCATTTCTAATGTATTCCCTGTAGTTTAAATCTAGTTTACCAACAGTTAAGGGTGAGAAATTCAAAACTGAGTAGATTTATAATTGAGGGATCGCCTCCACACGGCTCTCAACATGGCGATGGCAGCTAGTAGCTAATGTTGCTAACAGAGATAGCTGTAATATGAGAAAGTTTGCTCTGGTTGGTGGGCGGTGCTTGGTATTTCCTCAACTGATCTCAACATGGCTGTCAGGTCACAAACTTTCTCATTTTACAGCTAAACAGTAACTACAAGATGTTTCTGAACACAAATTTAGGAGAGAAATAGTCATTACAGGAACAGATTATTGATCCATATTTGATCAGCGCTGCCTAGTTTGACAGTTTGGTCTGAGTTTGTGAGTGATTGACAGCTGCTTCTGTTGAATGAACAGCCAATAGGAACTCTCTGAAATGACCTGTGATAGGTCTCCCGTCACGGCCTAGACCAAAACCATTGTGCCTACTGCTGTTTTAAGTACCTTAGACTGTTTCAAAGGGCTCAATCTGAATAGAGAAAACTCTTAAATAAACAGTTTATTTAGGAAATGCCTGTGTGCACCCACAGAATAACCGACTGAGTGCAAGTGAACGTACTATACGGACGAGGGGAAATTGAAGCGTTGAATGTTTGGAGTGAAAAAAGAAGATGAAAAACCGATGGAGGTAGAATGCTAATAAAATGTAGAGCTCCTTGGCCGAGCTGCAGGGCTGCAGGTCTGGTGTGAAGCCAGCCTGGCTCAGTCTGTGTTTTTCTCTCTCCTCTCTATGGGCTGCGGCAGGGTTTCGCCTCACCAGAGGTAATGATGGCCTCATTTTTGGCCGAGATTTGGAAGGAACAGGAAATTCTATGGCTGTCCTCTGAGAGGTGGTTATATTACTGGGACGCCACTAATAAAGACTGGTGCCGGCCTGGGATTCCACGTCTTGCTCTCGCTCCCTCTCTTTTCTTCCCCTCTGAAGTCTCTCTCTCCGGCTCCCCCTTTATTTTTCTCCCAGAGAACGGCTGCAGTATTTGGGCCTCATCAGAAAGCACATCCATCTCCGGTGGAGAAGACACGACTAAATAAATAGGTCTTTGTCTGTTTGCTGAAAGTCAGCGACTGCTACTTACTGCTATGATTCCACCCCTCTTGACAGCTGTTCTGTATAAATCACAACACTCACGCTGCAGATTGTTCACTTCCCAAGTCAGCGATGAGGCTGCCAGCCTCACTCTGGCACAGTTTCCTGTTCAGGCCTCACACAGTGTTAATACCCTCACAATCCATCTCCCTCCATCCAGCGTCTTCCTACTCAGCCAAAAATCATATCGGAGAGATTTCTGAAGGTGTTGCCCTCGTCTCATCTCGGCCTGGTACACAAGGTGGTGGAATCGCAAGCTACATCACAAATAGACTATAAATGTCTATAAACCTCACTGAGGTCTATTAGAGAACTGACTGCAAGTAAACAGGCTCTGAATAGTATGATAAAAAAAATTTAGTCAGTCGCTTTTTTTTGGAGCTTTCAACTGCATTTCTCAGACTGTTTCCAAGGTCAAGCATGACGTTTCATACCCAACATCTAAATACAGTACATCAAAAGCAAGCTGGAGGTGTCTAACGAAACACAGCTGAAATGTGGTTTAAAAACAGAGTAGATGTAGTAGTGTTGAGATGAGCTATCTCCCGATGCAGTACTATCACGATACTTGGTTGATATGGATTGGATTTTTAAGTACTGCGATTCGATTTTACAATTTATTGCAATTTTTGTTAACTTTTTAAACACCAGACCAGGGGAAAAAGTTGAATCATACATTTCTAGGGACAATAAAAATAATAAAAATAAAAAGCTTGTCAGAGATGTCCTGGAGTCAAACATATCAGGATCATTGTCAGGCATTATTTATTTTTCCAGCAATCAAAGAATAAAGACGTTTCCCTCACAAATTAGTGATATTTTCTTTTTAATTTCTAAATGATGGGTTGAATGGGTGAAGTCAACGCACTTAATTAGTCTAAACGAAATCCCACCAGCAGAATTAACACACCATGCTGATTGTCTCTTCTTTAACATCTCCTGCTCAAGATAAATTAACCGAAAGCAGCCAATGCCGTTTTGGAGGTTTGACGGCCCCTAACACGTCCGAACGACGGGGAGAAAAGTGAACGAATCACAGTACAGCCCAGTGCAGTGTTGGTGCTGGAGCTGAGGAGAGAGCGGACAATGTTAGCACCTCCAAAACCTCCCAAAACTTTATTTCAAACATGGGACCACGGCAACATGTCTGTCTGTCCTCCGGCATGCCTCGCCAGGAGGAGACGGTGAAGAAGTTGTATGTACATCGCTGACATTAAATATTAGAGTGGTTCCATTTTAATTTATCACAAAATTAAAGCAGGAAACCATTGCAGCTCACCTGAGACATGTTTGTTGCTTCCTGCTTGTAGTCCCATGTGGTCAGGTCACAATAGTGATGGCATTAATGCAACTGCAGCTGGTCTGTAAATGGAAGGCAGCACTCTCTCAAGAGGCATAATCAACACATACATGTTGTTAGCAAACTTGATAATCAAGTAAACATCCCCTTCTAGTCAGACTAACATTGCAGCAAGAAAACTTTAAAGTGGGAGTGCACTCCTTCTTAAAGGGTCAGGCAGGACAGGGAATTAAAGTCGCCTATATATAATATATAAATGACTCAAGGAAATGACATGAGCAGAGAGAATAGGCTCCATAACAAACTCACAAACTGTTAATTAAAGCAGCAGTAGGTGGAAATGGAGCAAATATGATTTAAAAAGTTATTTTTATAAAACGGTTCACTATGAAGAAAAGCAATCTGAACAAAATCCTGTGCCTCTGCTTCCTCTGGTGTCAATCACTTGTGAACTCTGATCCAACGGTCAAACTAGGCGGCGCTGATCAAATATTAGTCAATATTCTGTTACTGTAATGACTATTTCTCTCCGCAAATGTTTTCAAAAACATCTTTTAGTTACTGTTTAGCTGTAAAATCAGACACTTTCTCATTTTACAGTTTACAGAGTTGGTGTGTGATTGACAGTTGCCTCTGCTGGATGTCTCCAGTCACAGGCTATATCACCTAAAGCCTGAAAACAGCCATGAGGAGGTGCAGAAGTCTAGTTTTCTATCAGAACACTTGAGTTACAATAAACTGAAAAGTTATTATGGATTTTTTTTTTTTGCCCAATGATACCAAAATATTCTGCCTACCCCCACTAGCTCCTCATCTCCGTCAGCTGTATTCTCTTTACCAGTCACTTATTTACCTGGGCAGGTACTGTCCAATCAGTGGCTGTCTGCGGCTGTCTGTTTGGGTGTTGGTCGGAGCTGAAGGGACTGACCTAATCCAAAGATCTGAGAGCTGCTGGACACTGCACAGACCATTTACTTCAAAGACAGCATGAAAATAAGGCTATCTAAGCCTTATCTTTGAGGGTAACATACCTGACATTCATGTTTATTACTTCCTTGTTCAAGTCACTGGACAGCTGGCGGGAATAATGGAAAGGAGAGCATCCTTTCCATAGCATACATAACTATGACCAATGCACTGATGAAACCACTGGTGTTGTAGGCTGCTGTGCAGCTGCTATAGCTGAGACCTGTTGATCAACTGGATGAAGATGAGGTAGGGTATTGGGAGAGAAACATTGCATTGCCCGTTCGGGACGTGGTCATTTGAAGCATGTGTCCTTTCAGAACTGGCCAACTGGTATTGCGGCTTGCTGTGTTAAATGGTAAATGGACTTGCATTTATTTAGCTCCTTTCTAGTCTTCCAACCTCTCAAAGAGCTTTACACTACAAGTCAGCATTCACCCATTCACACACACACATTCATACAACTTTGCCCATCAGGATCTAATTGGCTCAGCCTTCAGGAGCAACACAGGACACTTCAACATGTGCCTGGAGGAGCTGGGGATCAAACAACTGACTGACCCTCTGATTGGTGGACGACCTGCTCTACGTCTGAGCCACAGCTGACCCATCCAGCCACGTTGTGGTTGCCGTTCGGATCGGGCCAGTTGCTTGGCTCCTGGTATTTCAGGGTTGTGGCTGTTTGGAAAGGGCTGATTGCTTGGCTGTCAGTATTACTGCTTGTAGTGTTATTGGGGGTAAGAGTTGGGTTGGAACATTAGTATATCCAGCATCCAGCAGCTAAACTGAACTGTAGTCAATGAGCCGTGGTCGGATCGCTGCGACAACAAGCTCAACTCAGTCTGCAGAGCCCTGAAGCCTCGCCAGCATTTTTACATTGAACGTGTTGCGTGGGTTCCCAATAGTACACCCGCCCAGTGCGATGTAGATTGGATGAACGGTTCTTGAGATACGCAAAGGACACACCAACAAACAGACAGAGATTCTTTGCATAATAGTTATATAACTTTTCATAAAATAATACATTACATTAAAAAACAAGATGACATTACAAAAGACCAGTAACTGACCTACTGCGTGACTGATGTGATTGTACATGCATACTATCTACAACAACATGTTTTTCACCTTTTTTTGGTCATAGATATGAACAGTTACTCACATTGCAAAAGGTTAAACACAAAGCTTGATGCAGATGTGAACCGACTGCATGTATGATCCCACACTCCATTTTGGGTATGGAGCATTGTTATGGAATGAGTCATTTAGCGAGGTCTAACCCCCACCAACATGGTTCTCATTACCCTCACCATAGCCATAAGTGTGCTGGCATAAACTCACCCCCCCACTCCTAATTCTCCCCTTTGGCAACACACACACACACACACACACACACACACACACACACACAAAACAGAGAGTGCTGCAGTGTGGATATTTATACCCAGGTCTGTGTTTCCCATTAGGACGGCTCTGCCTCTGTCTCTGCTCCACCACACAGAGCTCACTGGAGGAAATGGATCTCTGGGTTCAATCACCTCACCGACAGCTCCCTACAGTCCCACCACTTGTTATGAAGCACTGCTGAGGGAAATCCTCAACAGCATGTGTGCAATAACAGGGATCTTTGTGTGGTGTGAAGGATAAAGGACTCTTGGCACCTTATTTTCCACCTACAGTATATATTTACCTCTGTGTATCAATGTATTAATGTAAATGTAGATAAAAGGACAGAAAATCATAAAATAAAGTGCCCTCGGTTAGGTTTAAGTTGCTTGCCAGCGGGTGAAAGTCAACCTAATCCAAAACCAAATTCACTCTGATTTTGAAATGTGCTTTAATTGCCAACTTGCCGTTTTTGTCTTGCTATAGTTCCCTTTTGTCTTTGCTGTGTCCGCCATTTCTTTAGCTTCCTCTTGGACGTGTGCTTACAATCTGGCACCTGGTCACTACATTTTTTATATCAGCTGATGCCCAGAAACATCCTAAACACAGCAAAATAAGAAAATCCAGGCAGAGGGCTGCAGGGTCTCTGCAGATATACTATACACTATTAGCATGCCAGATGTGATGATTAATAGGATTTATTTTTTCAGTCTATGTAGGAAAACCCTACTCAATCTGCCTTTAAAGGTATAAAATGCATCAAATAAGTACATAAAAGAATCTACATACTGTGTGATATTAAAACTAAGCAATTACAAGTGTCCTCTGAGTTGCCATATTTCCAATGTCGGGATAAAATCACAAGAGTTTTGCTAGAGTTGAAGCCTTGGATGTATAAAGAAAACTGCATACAGCGTTGGCAGCGTTCATTCCCCTGAGAACCACTCAGTGAAGCCAGTGACGTGGTCATGCCCACTATCCATTGATCAGGACAATCATAAAATTACAAAATTTGTTCCGAAAACAAGAGGTAGGTTTACTTTACAGGGCTCTACCCCTCACAGCATCTCTGGTTACTGTGAACCCATAAAGTGTTGATGAAACCACAAAGATATGAGCACCAGTTGATTGAACCAGTAAAACCACGTGGCTCTTCCGTTCATCACAGTGACAGTTTTCCTCTCCCTTTGGAGCTCTTAAAGGCATGAAACTGTAGCTTTACTACTCGGGCCTTTCTTCTCCTGGCGGCTCTTATCTGGAGCTCTTTAAGAGACAGTCAAGGTTGAAAACAGACGGTTTCCATTAGGGAATTTCATGCTTGCATAGTTTCATTCAGCTCAGCCTCAGACACAGAGACACTGATAGGTTTCCTCCCTTCAACTTTTTTTTCTCCTCTAGGGAGCAGTTAAAGTGCTGTGACACTCCACATCGAACAACTGGAGGCTGAATCAAACCTGACTTTTTGACTTTATCTCATCATACATGATTGGCATCACTGTTCGTTTCTAATAGTACTGCGTACATTTCTGAAGCTTTTATTCTGCCGAATTAATGAAGGGTAGAAATTCAGTCAAGTAAAGAAACAGAGACCCAATAATGCCACTGCTCTTTGTAACTTACAGCCACTTTTTCAGATCCTCTAAAGCTGTATTATAAAGACTCAACAGGACTTGATTTGAGCCTAAGTGTTGCCTCAGTAATGGAGCCCCTCGACAGAAGGAACCATTGATGGAGCATATGTGTAAACTAAATATGCAACTCGTCCTCAGACCTAAACGACAGAACAGGCCCTCCCAAAGCCACATAAATGACCGCTCTACAGTAAGTAACATTGTGAAACAGTCACAGTTTCACATGGTTAACGTTTTGAAACAGAACTAGTTGGTTAGGTTTAGGCAACAAAAATCACTTGGTTAGTTTTAAGAAAAGATCATGGTTTGGGTTAAAATAAGTATGTTTGTTACGTACATGACTTCATGATTTGTCAAGTACTTAATCTTATCAGCATGGGAGTTCGCAAATATGCTGCTTAATGCAAATTACATATATATTTATTACTCTAAATCAAGTAACAACACATGATGACAAATATTGTCCGGAAACCCTCACAGCTACTGCATTTAGCATAAAAAAATGCTGCAGTCATAACATGGCAAACAGGCAACAACAGCTGTCAGTGTGTCAGAGTGCTGACTTGACTAGGACTTGATCCAGACTGACTGGGACTATCAGAAAGTGGGCATGTCTGTAAAGGAGAGACTGGTGGGGACCCAGAGAACCCATTTACATTCACACATCTGGAGGTCAGAGGTCAACGGACCCCTTTGAAAATGGCTATACCAGTATTCAGCACAACTTTAGCACAAGTTCGGAGCGTTATTTAACCTCCTTTACGATAAGCTAGTATGACATGGTTGGTACCAACGGATTCCTGATTTAATGACACTAGTATGAGCTTCACTTTAGCTTTAAAATCTCAAGTGTTGTTAATGTGTTAAAGAAATCAGTGGCATGAAAACTAATTTGCATTAACGCTTTATTATTATCATTATCATTAACTTGAGCAGCCCCAGTAGTTACGTACTAACATAGTTACATCTGTTACTTCAAATAATGCCATAACTTTGTTGACATTCTGCTGACCTCCTCCTTTGCTCCCATCATAATAGCAACGGCCATTAGAGGTCGCCAAGAAATGAAAATATGGGTCAGAATAAGCTGCTTACACAGACGACCTATACACAACAAACAAACACATGCGTGTTCAGCATAAAGAGAGTGCACAAGTTTGGATTTCAAACTGATAATTTGCAGAAAGGGCTCCGGTGCTAACTGAGCTGCTAGGTATACATACATTTAAAGGGGAAATATCATGCTCATTTTCAGGCTCATATTTGGATTTTAACGTTTTCTGATCTAGGAAGACCAGGAAAAGCTGACCGGGTTCTTATATCAGTTTGTGGCTGGGAGGCACTACGGATACCAAGATGGATGTCCACAAGCACTGAAGAATGGAGTTCGTCATATGTTCCCTTTAAACACAGGTAGTGTGACGGGATTGAAATTGCATGTGCGTTAAGGACGCAGCTGAATGTGGTTAACCTAGCTCAGCATAAAGACTGGAAGCAGGAAGAAACATACTCCAGCCAAAGTTAAAACAAAAATCTTTTAACATCTTTTCAGCTGAGTAATTAAAACACTTTGTCTCATTCATTTAATTGGTACATAAACAAAAAATGTAATCACAACAATTTGTGGCTTAAGGAGGAGTTACGAGCTGGAACTCTTTCCTGGAAAACAACCCAGTGCAGTGACTTTGACTTTCTGGTCGTCACAGTGAGGTTGTCAGCTCGGGTACACAACTGAGTGACTGTGTAGAGACCTCTACTAAAACCCATCCTCAGTGACTGCAGGCACGACTCAAATGCACGACTCAGAACAAGACAGGTGCAATAAAAGTCTTTACTTGCCAAAACAGGTTTGCAGTCAGTTAGAGGCAACCAGAGCGTAAGGCAAAAACATGGTCCAAAAAAAACAGGCAGAGTTCAGACAAAAGTGTACTAACATGAGGAAATGACTGGAAGACGTGACTCAGGGGACAAAGACAAACTGGCACAGAGACAGGGAAACACACAGACTACAAACAGCACCTGGGGGAGGTGAGTCTAACTGGGTGCAGGTGAAACCCATAGGGGTGGGGTTAGTAATCACACAAGGACAGGAAGTGAAGTTTCTAAAACGAGAGGAGAGGTAAGTAAAGTAAGACAGGAAAGGACGAGACATGACAGACAGACCACAAATTGTTTTGGTTTCTTTTTTTGGTTACAATTTAATTTCAGATACAGTATGTAAATTAGTAAGCTCCAGTGTTACTAGTAGGGCTGTCAATCAACTAAAATATTTAATCATGATTAATAGCACATTTTTACTCTATTCAAAATGTATCTTAAAGGGAGATTTGTGAAGTATGTGATACTCTTATCAACATGGGAGTGGCACATATGCTGCTTTATGCAAATATATGTATATATTTATTACTGTGAATCAATTAACAACACAAAACAATGACAGATATTATCCAGAAACCCTCACAGCTACTGCATTTAGCAGAAAAAAATATGCTCAAATCATAACATGGCAAACTGCAGCCTAACAGCTGTCAGTGTGCTGACTTGACTATGACTTGATCCAAACTGACTGGGATTATCATAAAGTGGACATGTCTGTAAAGGGGAGACTGGTGGGGACCCGTAGCTACAACGCAACAACCTAAATATTGCATTAAAGTAGTAATTTCTTAACAAAATTAGTGACGTTTTTTTCACTGGACTAGGCTGAAGCTAACCATGTCCTGCAGGTTTGAGCATCTTTCCCATCGTACCGTCGTAAGCCTCAATAGACAGTTGCATGAGCGTCCCACTTTATCTTAGTGGGGTCATATGTCACCCACAGAGAAAACAGCATCACAGTAACCGGAAGGTTTTCATGCACTGTGCATTTATCTGGTTGTTTCATGTAGAGAAAGTAGATTGGGCAGATGTGTTGAGTGGAGATATGGGTGTTAACTATGACGGTAATGATGCAACCACCCCCATCTTCCGAGACAGTGGCCCTGTGATTGACATTGTGTTTGGAGCTGCTCCCTCTCTGCCTCTCAAGAGAATAACATAACAGAGCGACCTCTGATAACACCGTCACACGCTATCACAAACCTTCATTATGATTTGTGCTAAAGAATTGCCAACAACTCCTCGGGGGGAAATGGAGAACCTGCCTCTGCTCCCTCTGTGTTGTAATCTCCACACTGGCATCAGCACAGAAGGAAGGCCATACATAGGTTTGGGGATTCAGCACACCTTATCTAAATTGTAATGCAAATGGTATGTGAACATGCAGAACTGCATGTCTTTCCGTGTTTGGGACCAGCAGCTGAAGGAAGGGGAAAAGATAAAAAAGGGAACAAGTGAAAGGCAGTGATCTGACTTGTGCAGCATCGGCACTGACATACGTGGGTGTATGAGTGAGAGACAGCCTAAGAAGTGTATAAAACAACACATCAGTCATCCACAGGTGGAGACAGGCAGGTGGAGTTCACAGTGGAAGGCAGCATGGTGCCAGCTCATTTGGCGAGATGCTGCTGCTGTAAAAGCAGAGCTGCAGAAACACACTGCTGACCTTGAGGCACTTTGAGATTCAACAATGAGGAGTAAAAAAGAAAACTTTGAGGGAAGAGGAACAGCGGAGGTCCACTTTCCCAAGGTTCTTATATATAGCACATTCCACTCAAGAGTACCCACACTGGGTTCAAATATTCACTATCATACATACATCGGTTGTTTAGTGATAAAAACACTGTGAGAGACGACACTGGCTGTTTGAAGTAATGAGAAGTCAAAGGATCGTACCAGTTTTCTCCCATAAAAATGCCTTTTGTTTTCTATTTTTCTACAAAATCAGCATCTAGTGACTTGAATTCTAGAAGTCAACTTTGTTTCTGTCGTTATTGAAATTATCGTTTATCAACCCTAGCTTTAATAGTACAATTAACTTCTCTTCATGTTGTGAAACCTTGAATTCACAGAAAAATTGCTGAGGACAAGCTCACTGTTTTCTCAGTCTGTATCTGAGAGGAAATACTTTTTATTTGTGTATTTGACAGCTTTGCAGAAGAAGAGTTTACATATGAAACCCTCTCATAAATCATCTAATAAAGTAGTTTGCATTTTAAATTACCGAACAATAAACAAAGCCATTAGAATTAGCTCCACCTCAACCTCTGCAACATCACAGTGATACTTTACACATTATCAATTAATCTGCCGTTTTTTGGCATCGCTGGGCAAAGAATCCATAATAACTTTTCAGCATGTTGTAATTCAGGTTTTCTGAGAGAAAACTAGACCTCTGCTCCTCAGCATGGCTCTGTTTTCAGGCTTTAGATGAGAGACTTTGGCCAATCACAGGTCATTTCAGAGAGAGAGCGTTCCTTTTGGCTGTGCTCTGGCTGGTGGGCGTTGCTTGGTATTTCCTCAGCAGAGTGATTGACAGCTGCTCAGCTCCAGCTCAGCTCTGATTGGTTGTTTTCCTCCAGTCTGTGAAGTCTTACAGATGCCATTAGGAGCACCGGAGGACACCAGAGGACGCTGGAGGACGCCGGAGGACCCCAGAGGACGCTGGAGGACACCAGAGGAGGAGGACGCTGGAGGACGCTGGAGGACGCTGGAGGACGCCAGAGGACGCCGGAGGACGCCGGAGGACGCCGGAGGACGCTGGAGGACGCCGGAGGATGCTGGAGGACGCGACGGAGGACGCCGGAGGACGCCGGAGGACGCCGGAGGACGCCGGAGGACGCTGGAGGACACCAGAGGACGCTGGAGGACGTCGGAGGACGCCGGAGGACAACAGAGGACGCTGGAGGACGCCGGAGGACGCCGGAGTACACTGGAGGACACCGGAGGACGCCGGAGGACACTGGAGGACGCCGGAGGACACTGGAGGACACCAGAGGACGCCGGAGGACACTGGAGGACACCGGAGGATGCTGGAGGACGCTGGAGGACGCCGGAGTACGCTGGAGGACACCTGACTACTGTCACTACTGTCAGGATGTAGTGACCATGAACTTTTTTAAATCATCTGCTCCAAATTGCCAACTTCAGCTTTAAAATAAAAGTAAAAAGTAAAGTTATTTTTACTCAGTAATGCACTGCAGACATGCTTCCCAAAGCAATTTGCACCATCATGAGGAGCGTTCTTCATAAAGTGCACCCGGGTGATGCTCATCGGAGCACCAACAGGCATGTTTAGAAAGGCCCACAGCAATAACAGCAGCTGCTGACAAGCCAGAAGCAGAAACGCCGAATACAAGTGAGGTCGGTCTGTAGCCGTCTGTGACCTCAGCAGTCAGTCCGTTAGCAGCTCTGCACTGGCTTTAAACTCAAACTTACCAACCTCCTGATTTCCCCAGGAGACTTTCCTGGGGACACAATTCCCCCGTATTTCTCCCAATTTATGGCAAATGTTCACACTTTCTTTCCTTTTCATTATCTCAACCTGTTTCTGGCTCTGCACAGCCTGTATAATCGCTGCTGTTTCCACCCAGATGACAGATAACAGAGCTACACCAACACAGCACAGTTCACTGCTGGGTTCAGCACAGCACACCTTCAACCAGCAACCTGACTGAACCCGACTGGTAGGGCCAAGTTTCAGACCCAACCCTGACCCAAGACCATGTCGTATTTCTGCTGACTTACCTGTTTTGCACCAAAATGATTTCCTAATTGCCTCTTAATTCCCATGTGTGACAGAAAACCAGATTTTCTTTTAAGATGCATCCTCCACCATTTTCCTCCTCTGTGCGACTGAGCGTGGAGGCTCTCAGCTATGTACCAAGTCATTAACTTGCATAACAAGATAATGACTCGCTATGTGGATCATGACATAACTGTGTTGTTGTGCTACAGATTGTTGGGTAACACTTTCGATGACACCCATGTCTAAAGTGAATTATAAACATACTAATAACGCATGAAAATCTGCTTATTGCACTGTGTAATTATAGTTATAAGCAATCATACATATTATAATACTTTATATCAATAATCATAACACATTATTAAGCATTTTTATCATGACTGATAAGGTCAGGGGTCATAATACATATTTTTTTGCACGACTTTATATTTTATTCCCATTATTGTGTACATTATATTCGTTTTATAATGCATACTAATCACTGTTATAATGCATCATAATGTGATTATAAGTTACTCTAAGTGGTCATTGTTTAGTGAAAAAAACATTAATTATAAGCAAAAACAGCACACAAAACTAAAATAAATTTTCACTTTACTTAAAGCAAACAATTACCACTCATAATCGTAACTTATAATCACATTATAATGCATTATAATTGTGAGTGACAAAAATATTAAGTATTATAATACTTGACTTTATCAGTCATTATAAAATGATTTATAATTATGATTATTGTTGAGTGCTTGTAAGTATTCAGTGCAATAAGCAAATTATAATGCATTGTAAGTATGTTTATAATGCATTATAGACATGGACGTCAGAAGGCAAGATTTAGCAAACGCTGCAGATATCATATCTATAACAGATTCACCTCATGTAACTACTACTATAGTAAGTACTATATATAGTACTAATATATATACTGATTGCTAAAAATAATCTGATTTTCTCTTCATGTGGATCCGACCTGGAGTCGAAGGAGTTATGTGTCACGTTATTTCAAAAAGGGACAGTCCGGTAATTTAGTGTTGGAGGAAACTCAACGAGCTGAAAGTCACGATAACGCTCTGAAGATTCATCACTGCCACGTTATCATTTCATACAGTTTATCACGTACTACTACGTTTACATACAGATTGTTGCCCTTATTCTGAAAAAGACAGTATTCCTTCTAAGCTGTTTACATGGCTAATGAAAAATGAATATTCCACTAAATATTCCCGATTAACACGAAGGTGCGAACACAGTCGCTCTCTTTCATTCCTTCAGCCATCTTCCTTGAAAAGGTCAATGCTGTGATATTTGCTTATATCCAAAAACCTGTTGATATCCAAGTCTTTCCTAATATTTAACAGGTGGTGTGTTTCTCCCTCCAGACAGAAATGTGGGCTCTTCTTCGGGACATGCATCTCTGCAAACTGTCAACTCGATTGTGATTGACGCACACAGCTGGCTGTTAAACCCAAATGATATCCCACAACTTAATCGGAAAATACTCCACTCGGTAAAAAGGCCTGATTGGGAGTATCTTAACTGAATAGGCTGTTTATGACCCGTATCAAATTCAGAATAATGTCATATTTGGAATAATAGTGGAATAGTGTGAAACATGGTCCTTATAATTATGAAAATATGAACTGTAGCAGCTTTGAGTATTTATCTTTTCCTGATGCAAAGGACCGTAGACAGCAGACACTGTCTTTCCTCCAGCGGACATTAAATAAACGCCACCAACAGTCACAGCAGAACGCTGTCTGAGGCTGCCGTTTTGTTGTGTAAGTTACGTTAGTGATGTTTGTGACGTGTTTTCCGTACGTATGTTACGCTGTATCCGTACGTATTGCTGTTACTTTACATAATTATCACGTAAAAGTTCAGTCATGGCGTTTTTTTCCTAAACCTAAGTGGTTTTGTCGCCCCCTGCTGGTACTGCACCTTCGTACACGGATGTAACATTCAACACGTAATGTGACTCTGACACTGGCAGCACTGCACTGATAACATGCAGTACTGCCATATTGTCTTGGTCTAACAAAGAGACATTCATTTTATATAATTCTTGTTTTCCTTTATTCAAACGTATATTCTATATCAATCGGATGATATAACATATAATAATATTAGAAACTGCATTTGAAACCTGCGCTATTACCTCTGCAAACTGGTGGAAATCTGAATCATATGTAAAGATAGTCACTTTTTGCAGTATAGAAAGGGAAAAGAGGTCTACAGTATGAGCTACTGTTGGAGAAATGTTTGTCTTTCTGCAACAGGAGCCAGAACATGGCTGCTGCCTGATTTGACCTTCAGCTGCCCCCATAAACCTGACATATGTAAAACAATATAGTCTATGTCCACATCCAGATCATACAGTGGAACCAGATGTGAGTATTAAAGCTACTGAGCAAAGCCACCGTTTCAGTTCCACATTATTATGATGAATACAATCTGCATTACGACTACAGTACCGACTCCGTCCAGTGTTCTCCATCCTCAGTCCACCTGGGAGATGACACTCACAAGAGAACCAGTGCAGATGCCTACAATAAGAGTGTGCTAACCTGTAATATACATTATACTAAGACAGCGTGAAAAACACATTGACTATTCAGTATTACAGTGTCAAAAATAAGTTGTAGTTTCAGACGAAAGAAGGCCAGTCTTCACAGTTACACGACAGTCTGTGTCAGAACTCAAAGGACCGTGTGGTGGAGGAATTAAAGGCTGGGTAACTGATAAAAGAGGAAGCAGCACGGTGTGAGGAGCTGCCTGCAACAATGACTGAGGCAGGCAGATCGCTGACCCATCAGCATGGCTGCCTCACCAGCGGCAGCTAGTGAGTGCAGCTACATACTGTATATAAAGTCAGATTAAGCTGCATTCGAGTGATGCAGGAAATTAGAGCGTTTGATTCTCGTTTCTTTTTATGCTGCAGTGCCATTCATATTTATTTTCCTATTGCAAATGGAATCAGCTTGTTTGCTTATCGTACTCAAGGTCAGACGAGAAGATTAATATTAATTTCTTTTGTGTATTCAATACAAAGATACTGTAGCTCTGGGAGGTGTTTAGCCAAGCTTAGTATAAATACTGGGCACACGGACAAACTGCTAGACATTGGTGGAAAGTAGTGATAGCATGCCGGTATAACTGTGATATCTAAAAAACAAAAAGAAATATTGACATCATGTTAATAACAGACATATTATCATACTGTAGAAATAGCCCAGTGCCTCTTAAATCATATATAAATGTATATATTATGGTTATGAGCTCCCTATAATTATAATTTTGAGTGTAATTCATTTGCCCAAAGTGACAAACACACAATAATAGCACACAATAAGACTGATTATTATTATTTTGCAAATTTTGTATTGATATTACAACAATATTGTCATGGATTGTGTAGTGAAAATCTGATACCGTGACAACCCCAGCAGAAGTTAACTACAAACTACTTCTTAGTATACTTTGGAAGTAATTTGTCTTTGAATATGGAAAGTTCACATCAGGAAAATGCTTTTTTTCAGTACGACGGATGAAAGAAATGCTGAGTTCATGCATCGAGTTACGGAGCACGTTCTCAGTCGGTTGACTTTTAAGGATCAAGGGTTGGTTCATAGTTTGTCAAAGTGTGTCTGAAAACTGAACTCTTACCCACGTGTCCATCGTTTCTGTCCACACCGACCTTAAAGCGATCCCCTCCTACCGTCCCTACACAGTTAAGGGGCCATATCATGAAAAACTCACTTGTTTAGTGTTTGTGCTCATACATTTGGTTATCTGGAGTTCTTACCACCCACAAACTGTACAATAAGACAACCCAGTCATTGTTTTGGGTTGTCTGGTAAAGAAAACGTGACTCAACAAGCCAATCAGACTTCTCATAGACAGGTGACCAGTGAACCTCCATCAGACCTTATTTAGGAAAAAATATGTAGTCAGCAGTCAGCAAATTATTTATTTTGCACCATTAATTATGATGTTTGTCCATTTAAAAGACCATGTTGCGAGTCAAGGTCGTTGCCGTACAGCTGCCTGTGTTTCTACTGGGATGAACTCTCACTCGTTCTGTTTCTTCCCTGCTGACGTAAAGACCAGGAGTCGCTGCATAAAACACTTCAGGTAAGACAACCTTACAGTTAGCTAGTGCCGGTGACGTACATGAGATGTGGTTCACTGAGGCTCTGACACAAAACTACATGATTCTACGACAAACTGAGACTTTTTTCACTCTCAGAGTTATCTTTTAAATTGATAAATATCACGCGTGTGATTCGTAGGACTGTCCTCGACCGAACAAATTGTCAAGCTGTCTGTGCACAGTTTCCCTTTTTTGCTACTATCACTCTGCCGCTACTCACCAAAGAAACAGTGACCGGAGAGGCTTTTTGTACTGGAATAGACCATAATATTAAAAACACTCTGTTGATTTGGTTAACGGTTGAAGCATCACACCAGCTTCAGGTCAAGGTCCAGAACGAGGGCTGAGTTTCTGTCCCTTATCACAGAGCAGGATGTATGGCAGTATTGTTGAACCAGCACATTTCTGTCCCATACCAGCTCAAGGGGAAAAAAAGACATTTTACAACAGCTTGACAGTTGCAATGGTGAGATTGTTTTTATTCTCATAAAGCAATCAATGTAGTGTATATATAAGATTTTTTTTTCTATAAATATAAAGGTTCTCTTCATAGCAAATGCAAAGGAAATTACTTCAAAGCTGCGACTATTGTAGAGCTGTCAACACAATAAAAGGATTATTATGAACCGGAAGCACCGTGTGGAAGAGCATTTGACAAGAACACAAGTCCTGATGTGTGTGTGAGCCGAGCTGCACTGACAGCAGCCGCTCTGCATCTCAACACAAGGCTTCCTTTCTCCTGCAGTGGAAGACATGCGAGCTGCTGGCTGCTCTTCAATCCTACGGCGCAGACACGCCGCTATGTTCACCAGGATCGAATTACTCTGCAGGATCAACCCAAGTCTCCTCTCAACAACAACTGACACATTCAACCTCTGGGTTAAAAAAATAAAAAATAAAAATACATGTGCCGGTACAAATGAATGAAAAATGTGCTTTGTTACATTTAGGATATGTGCATGACAAACAGCCTCCCTCATTATCAGCTGCAACCAGATTCACAGTGCTGTGTGAAAGCTTGGACACCCCTTAAGTTTTACAACATGTTATATTACAGGAAATAATAATTAAAATATGTAGTTTCCAAACATATGTAGGCAGACTTACATCCCACAGGCTTTAATATATAGATTAGCAAAATGAAATACAACAGTGTATGTGGGTGAATTTACTGTTCAGTAACATCAGCTGAGCTCTAAGTGGCTCTTGTGAACTCTCACATAAAGAAAGTTAGTAGGAGCATTTAGATCTTTAGAAAACTACCTAATCCGTAAACCTCACGTTCCACGATAAGCTCCTGTTTTCTAAAGTAGTGCAGTAAATCCTACTGAAATGAGTCATCTTTTACTGGCAATAATGGATCATGTTAACAAACCTGCAGTAACTGAAGATGTGAAGGCTGGTGCAAATATATCTCACTGACACTATGAATCTCACACTAACAATTACTTTCATTATTCATCTGCAGATTATTTCCCAACTGACCAATTATTTATTTATTTGTTTTTGGGTTTTTTTGTCAGAAATAGGGATGAACCGATAGTGGAGCAGATACCAGGCCGATACTGACAAAAATAGCTGAATTGGGTATCGGTGACAATGGAGCAGATCTATTAAATCCAATTCTATGTTTGTATGACTGTACTATGTACTATGCGTATACATTATGTACTAATATCTTAACTCCTGTTTACGTTTTGACCAATGTGTTGGTGCATTAAACAGGTTCACATTTGAATTGTAATTCCTGTTAATACTGAAGGTTTTTTCAAGTTGTTGGTGTATGATTTATAATTTAATTAGGAAAGCCATGTTTAAGCCTGATGTTTCTTTACACACGACAGATTGATCCCAGTCTCGTCCACACAGTGATGTATTCATCTTATTAATTTAACACTGGTATCAGATCGGTTCTCAGTATCGGCCGGCACCAGAGCTCAGGTATCACCGTTGGGACTGAAAACGTCAGATCGGTGCATCCCTAGTCAGAATATAGACAAATATCTGAAAATATTTACCAGTTATCCAGATAGTTTCTGATTTAAACATCGTCTGTTGCCCGACTCTGCTGACTCAAAGGGTGCAGCCTTTCATTTAGCTGGAAGTAATTCATAAACATAAATCAAATGCTCTTATTGCTTTGGTGTAATAGAACGAAATACATTATTATTACTGGATCACTAAATAAACTGTCAAGTCCAAAGAGTGTCCAATGATTTTACATAGCACTGTATGCACAACACACACACACACACACACACACACACACACACACACACACACACACACACACACACACACACACACACACACAGCTGTTTTCAATCACTGTTGGAAAGGAACACACCAGTATCTGTGCATATTTAAGATTCTTGTAGGACACAACACAGTTCATGAAACAAAATCACATCTATTTGATTTGTGTACAGAGACACGAATAAAAGAAAAAGAAAAAAACACTCAGGTTTTGGAAAAGGTCGCGGTTTGCGTTTAAAAGTACGGAAGTTACGTCATAAATAAACCACCGCTGACAAACGCTGGTCTCCTGGCTGGAAGTCCTCGTGGTTCACTGTTACATACACACTGATTTTGTGCATCGAAACAAAAATGTGAATTTCATGTCTATGTACACAAATCAATACGTTAAATTTCACAGACTGCTGTGTGACTGGGCTGGTAGATCTTTGTATTACTACAGCTGACCTCGTAACACCATGCCAACAGCTTTACGTCTGATGTGTCCTAACAGGGTCATGGGTCGAGTTGCCAGTTTGGTCAAAGTTGGGAAACTGCGTCATGTATTGCAGGGAACTGATGTACACTTACACCTTTAGTTGCATTCTGCAGCCATAACATTAATGAAATGAAGCAGCCGTCATGGTCCCTGTGTAGAATTACCCAGTTTTAAAGTGTCCGAAAGATGAATTGTAGCTGAATAAAAGTGTTTCTGAGAAGGTGAAAACATAGTTAAAGTATTGCCTGAGAGGCGGCAATACGGTGAAATACAGACCTGAAACATGCACAAACACTGGTATGGTCCTTTAGCCTGGCATAATTATGTGTGCTTCATCTGGAGAGGAATGACCGAACCGCCAGGGCCTGAGCTCCAGACCACAAGCATCTGTCACAGTGACTCACATTCACAACCTGCGTACTGGTTCTGGTCCCAGACCGCTGACACTTCCCCTCAGACCAGGCGACTGCTGCTCAGCTGCACAACAGACACAAACTGCAGCTGGTTAATCGGGATAAGAGGGAGCCACGAGGAAGCACTTGGGTTTCACGGGACTCTGCTTAGAATAGACCCACCGCCGCTCACAGGCAGCCCACTGATCAAAGACACCAACGCTGGATGTGAAATACTCCCAGTGGTGTCCACAGTAAGTCGGGTCATGGGACCTCGGGGTCACCGATGGTCGGCTGGCTCTTTGTGATGATTAAGTACAATTCCATTCTGTCCAAAGTACGAAAAAAATGTGTTTTTAAAAAAACAAAAGATTTTTTTTTAATCTTTAAATACAAATATATACTTACAAAAATCTCACAAATGTATATGTACATTAAAAAAACATACCAAGTATCTTCTGTAAGTCCGAGAAAAATCAAAAGGAAATAATGAAAAATGGATTATCATTCAGTTTGTCACTAAGAAGTCTGTGAGGGGACGGGGTTAAACCACGTTACACCGTGGTCTCGCCCTGTTTACTGTTGGCCAGTCTCGTGTAAAACCTCCTCCAGGAGTTGAGGGTCTTACCAGACCAGATCCAGAAACCGGAGGTGATTCCCACAATAAGCGTCATAAGATATTTTATCATGAAGACGGTGAAGTCGGGACTCATGTTGGGGTGGTTCTGGACCGGGCAGGGCACGGCGTATGTCTTGCAGGTCTGGCTGATCCACGTCCTCTCCCACTGCTCTCTGAAGGCCTGCTCGTAGAAGTAGCAGGCGATGACGATGGTGGCCGGCACAGTGTACAGCACGCTGAAGATCCCTATCCGCACCATCAGCTTCTCCAGCTTCTCCGTCTTGGTGCCGTCGTGCTTCATGATGGTCCGGATGCGAAACAGGGACACGAAGCCCGCCAAGAGGAAGGAGGTTCCGATGAACAGGTAGACAAACAGCGGCGCCAGGACGAAGCCGCGCAGGGCGTCCACGCTGTTGATGCCCACGAAGCAAACCCCGCTCAACACGTCTCCGTCCACCTGCCCTACAGCCAGGATAGTGATGGTCTTGATGGCAGGCACGGCCCAGGCTGCCAGGTGGAAGTACTGGGAGTTAGCCTCAATGGCCTCGTGGCCCCATTTCATCCCCGCTGCCAGGAACCAGGTAAGAGCCAGAATGACCCACCATATTGAGCTGGCCATGCTGAAGAAGTAGAGCATCATGAAGAGGATGGTGCAGCCCTCCTTCTTGGTGCCCTGCACCACCGTCCGTATGTCATTGTCAAACCGGTCGTTACAAACCACCTTGTCCTCCAGCAAAAACCCGGCGATGTAGGCGATGGACACCATGGTGTAGCAGCCAGACAGGAAGACAATAGGCCGCTCTGGGTAGCTGAAGCGCTTCATGTCCACCAGATAGGTCAGCACGGTGAATAAAGTGGAAGCACAACACAGCACAGACCAGATGCCGATCCAGATCCTCGCGAAATTGAGCTCCTCCTCGCTGAAGTACATCATCCCATGAGATCTCTTTGGCTCGCAGGGAGCGCCGCAGTTCTCCTGCCCGAGGAAGCGGTAGTTCAGGTAGGGAGGCACCCTGAGCGAGGCCGGGCACCTGAACTGTCCGTTCATGGGGTCAGGGAGCGTGCGCTCGGTGGTGTACGGGCCGGACCCGGGTCCGTCCGGCTCGGAGCGGTCCGACATGTTCTGCCCGACGCACAGCTCCCCGGCGCCGTGGACCGGGAAGGTCTCGCACGCGAGGCTGTCGGGCCACTGGAAGCCGAACTTGTTCATGAGCGCCTCGCAGCCCTGCCGCGCACGCTCGCACAGAGAGCGGCACGGAGGCAGCGCCTGCTCCAGCACCGTGCACACGGGCGCATACATGGAGCAGAGGAAGAACTTTAAATCCGGGGAGCACTGGACTTTAACCAGCGGGTAGAACTGGTGGACCTCCAGCCCCGCGTCCTCCTGGTTGGTGTGGCCGAGCAGGTTCGGCATGATAGTCTCGTTGTACGCGATGTCCGTGCACAGCGGAATGGAAATGGGCTGGCAGAATCCGTGCTCCGGTATAGACACTCCTCGGTCACCGCCGCCGTACTGCCCGTTCACGCGAAAAATCCCCACGTTCA
>CAMQGK010000481.1:1595000-1755000 GCA_947000775.1 Pterois miles | reverse complement strand
ACACTAAAAAGTGATGCCTAGCATTAGTTATTATTAGGCTTCCAATTCTGATGAAATACACACAATTTATTGTGAAACACACCAACGGGCTGTAACGTTATTTTTTAATAGTTACTTTCAGAACCTATAATAGGGGATAAGCAAGTGAAATTCCCGCTAGCTTTCACCGACATGACAAATAAAATTATTACGTTGCTTGATTCATTCACCAATTAACAATTAAACCTGCAGTTGGCAGAATGTTTTTGGCATCACTGGGCAAAAAAATCCTCCTCCTCGTGGCTGTTTTCAGGATTTAAATAATATAGCCCATGACAGAAGACTTTGACCAATCACGGGTCATTTCAGAGAGAGAGCGTTCCTATTGGCTGTTCGTTCAACAGAGGCAGCTGTCAATCACTTGTGAACTCCAACCGAAAGGTGAAACTAGGCAGCGCTGATCAAATATGAATCTGTAACTGTAATGACTATTTCTCTCCTTCTCTCCTGTTTTCATAAACAACTTGTAGTTATTGTTTAGCTGTGAAATGAGAAAGTTTGCTCCAGCTGGTGGGCGGTGCTTGGTATTTCCTCAACTGATCTCAACATGGCAGCTGGGTCACAAACTTTCTTATTTTACATGTTAACAGTACAAGAGTACAAATAGACATTACAGTAACAAAATATTGATTCATATCATAGTGCTGCCTAGTTTGACTGTTTTGATCAGAGTTTGCAAGTGCTCAGAGACGACAGCCTGCAGATCAGCTCTGATTGGTTGTTTTCCTCCAGTCTATCAATTCTTGCAGATGCTGTTAGGACTGAGTGGGTCCAAGAGTGGGTTGGCGAGAGGAGAACAGCACTTCATTATCATCGTTGTCATCGTTGTCTTTGTTGTCTTCTTCATCATCATTCGTTGCCATCATTATCATTGTCGTCATTGTCGCCATCATTGCCACACAGGCAGGGTGCATGCAGGTTGGTCGGTAGACTGGTAGGTAGGTAGGTCGGTAGGTCAGTAGGCCATTCAGTCATGCGGGTCAAATGAAATGATGCCTCCTCTCTGGAGATCTGCCCTCCACAGACATGCCAGCAGCTTCTTCTCCCCTGCTGATTTATCTGCTTTCTTTTATTCCATTCTTTTGTTTTTATTCTGTAAAGGAAGCGACTCGAAATGTAGCATACACTAGAACGATACTTGGGATAAAAAATACTTAGATAAAAGTAAAATTAGTGATTATTAAAAATACGCAAAAAGGTACAATGGTAAAAAAAAAAAAAAACTTTTTTACAGTTATGACAGTAAATGTGATTAGTTTCTAGGTTTATGGTACAACTGGACGATTAGTCAAATTTTATTTACAGTTAGGATTTTTACTTCCAATGGTTATGGAAACAAGCAAGATAAAATGATTATTGGGCCATTAGGTTTTGCAATGATGCTCTTGTTTTGTCTTGCGTTAGACGGGTCAGGAATGGATGCTCAGCGTGGAGGGAACTTCCTGTGGGACATGCTGGCTGGCTGTCGCTGGACGCATTTCCTCTGTGGCGGTGAGCCACAAGCCGGTTCTAGGTCAGCTTCGAAAGGCCCGGTCTGCAGGTGGCTCGCGACTTCGGCCGTGAGCTTTACAGCACGCCTCGCCTGGACCTTGCCACCTCCTGGTGCTGAGGAGTTAGCCGTTGTTTGCCGCGCGATCACCAATCATACAATCTAGACAACCAATGCATTTATGACTAAATTGATTTCAAGAGCACAAAGCTCTTAGATATAGATCTAGCCTCTTCATTTTGTTCTCAAAGTGCACCAGACTGATGCATTCACCTTTAAAATGCACACATTTTATTTCTAAATATATGATGTTTCCATAGTCAATGTGTAATCATGTTAAATACCTAAATATTATGAGTTTTACCATAACTGAACAATTTCTGGAAATTAAGTGTGGCAAAAACACTGTATAATGCATTTATTATAAATATTCCTTTAGGACTATGCCACTATGTGCCCTCTATGCCTACATTACAAAAGCATAGAGTCAAAGCCATGTGACATTACCTCCAAGCTAGGCTCACATAGATGCTGCCTAAACATAACCACGGCCTCTTTGCGTAATAATGTGCCATTAAGTGATACACAAAAAGTAGCTTCACAATTTTAAGCCTGTGGTGTATAAATGTCATGCGAAAAGCCTGAAATGGGTTATCATGACAAAATGCTGTGCTATTTATACACCGTCCCATAAGACCGGGCTGATTACCTCATAAACAAAGCAAAACTTGTAATAACAGAACGGTTTCCATTCAACCAATAGATGCCTGGAAGGTTTGAAAATAAATCTAAAAACACTAGGGTATGCTTTTAAAAATGTTTGTAATAAAAGGGAAGAAACCTGCAAAAACACTCATCTTCCAGTTGTTCCATGTACAGTTGCGTAAGAAACCTGCAGGAACAAAACACGTTCCAAAAGGACCAGAAAATCAAAAAACACAGCCTGTTCGCCCTCTGGCAGCTAGTGATCAAGGCTGAACCCCTGGCCTCCCCCGTCTCCAAGAAAATGATGCATCAGAAATGGGAACAGCAGCAAAGTAAAAGGCAGATTTAATGTACTGATCTGTGCACATGAATGCGTAAGTAATCCATGTAATTGTGAACGGGGAATTATAAAAAGAGTGTCGAATGCCGTATCGGGAGGAGGTCGCGGTGGATGGTCAAAAAACACAGTATGTTCATGTCCCAAGTGAAACCAGAAGTCAACGTTGATTTATTTCTGACATAACGTCCGTACTTTAGTTACAACACTTCCAGAGCTATTTTAACCCAAACCACAATCTTTTCATAAACCTAAGTAGTTTTTTGCCTAAGCCTAATCAAGTCGAAATTTTTTTTAAAAGGCTGGAGCGTAAATTGAAACGTTACATGTTGAATATGTTGTCGAAAGTCATGCTGAGTGTCACAAAAAAAAAAAAAAAAAGTTTGTGTATATGTAATCAATCAGAATCAGAGCCCCACAGACACATCTGAAGCATTAATAAATTTTATTTCAGGTAAAACAACATTAAACAACATTTACAGAAGGACATTACATCTTCCATAATAACATTACATAGAGATTGTAACAAATAATGCAACAGCTATTCTACTGTATACTATATTGTTTCACTTGATGAAGTGACTGACGACACTTCTGTTTTCTGAACCACTTGTGAAAATGATGTATTTTCAGTGCAGCATACAAAAAGAAACGCGAGAGAAGCTTTGTTGAAAAAAGTTGCAAATACAGATTCATTGTTCAGCACAGCGAGGATGCACATTGGATCCAACCTATACGTTTTTCCTACTGATACCACTTCTGTCCACATAATAAAGAATGCCAAAAATAGATGCCTTATATCTATATTCATCATATATGTTTATTAACATATGATTTCTCTTTGATAGGATTAAGGGGACCTTTGCAACCCTGTATGCGAACATAGTGGAAGCATCACTATCTCACTTCATAGAAGGTGCGTCACCACCTTATCAATTTCCACCATTTACATTTCTATTGATATCATTTCTCATGTTTCCTGTCACAGTGCTATATGTGCAATTCCACCAAGTCTTCCTTTCACTGGACTTCATTTGAAATATATGAAGAACATTCAAGTTTGAGCAGAGCGCCTTCAGGAACTCTGCCCACACAGGACTCAAAAATATACGTTTTTGTACAAGACTGCAGGCTGCCAAAGCTCCACAGACGTAAGAGAGTTGAGGGGCAAACAAAGCGGTGTGTGCCACACCGAAAGTGTGCACATGGAGAAACATGCCAAAAATAATTATTCAGCTGCTAATACTGCCTGCAATCCCTTAAAGCCACATGAGGCTGGGCAATCTTAGCACAGCTCGATGGTATTAACCCTCTTCTGTCACGCCGCTTTACTGGCATTACCCACCCCCTCTCCTCCCCTTTTTTTCCGCTGCACAATCACAGCCTGGGGATGACACTGAAAAGCCGCAAGATAACTTCAAGCACAGCATTTCTATGAGCTCTCTTGAATCTGTGGTAAAGGTTCAAAACAAGGGATGATATTTACATTTGCAAAAGGGGCTGGTTTGCTTTGCGTCGGGGAAAGCAAGGGTATACATCTACTGTATATACAGTACTTCTGTTTATCATTAAGGGCTAAACAAGTGCATAAAAGTGACCATACAGGCTGGAATGTAGGGCAAACTGATTTTTCTTTAAAGTGCATTTTCAAAATGCTATTGGGGAGAGTCAAGCCCGTAATCATTTATTTTGCCTCTGAGCCACTACCCTCTACGGTTGAAGAAGCTGGACTGGAGGACAGTCATGGTAAAATGCCAAAGCACGATATGAGTCCAGCTCCTTCTTTTCATTGCTTTTCCTCCTTTAAAGAATAGGTTTGGATATTTTCAAGTCTAACTCAAGTGGCTACACTGTAAAATATAGGGGAACAAATCTACAGTCCTTGTTCGGTGCAAAAATTCATTCCAAAGTTCAGCCAAAAATAATATTCAGCAGTCAGAAGCATAACGTACCACAGATTTTAACAAAATCTCCAGAAAAATCGGCACTTTTTTTGGTACTTTTTTGTGAATCTCCAATGTTTCCACTCAGGTGTTTCTATGCGCAAATTCATGGAAAAAATATATGACGTTTTAATAATTCAAATGTTAACAAAAAACTACCAGGATACATCTCCAGCAACAGAACAACATGGCCATCCCATTCCAGCCACCTGGCAAATGTTAGTCCAATATTGCTTGTCATTTAAGCTCTGGTCCACCAGCTCTTGAGAAAAGTATTGGTCAATAAACTTACACGTCTGCCTGGACAAAGATAACATTTGATTCAGCAAACTCAGACTGCCGAAGCCTCATATTAGCTTAGCTACAGCTGAACTTTGGAATTAATTTTGGTACGACTGTATATATCACTTCATGGCCTGTATGGAGGAGAGGCATAATTACATTACACAAGTGTTGTATTGAGTTAGACAAGAAAAAAATCCTTGAATGCAACAGACGGCAAAGCAAACACCTGCTGGAGGGGGGCATGGAAGGGCTGCAGGTTACTGTACTGTAGCTGATAGGACTCGACGCACTAGGGTGCAGGAAGGTTATCCTAGCAGGCAACACATCTATATCATTAATGTGAGTGTGTGTACAAGTGTGTTTAATAGGCTGTGGAGTGACATGGTAAGTTCCCACAGCTTCCAAATTCTCCATGACGTCATATTTGCAGCCTCACCTCTTCGGCTAATCAACAGTGCAGGGCCAATATTATTGTTTCAGTCCACTTCAAACTGATTGATAAAGAGGAAGCCATTGTATTGATAGTACTTCACAATTATCACCATACGTCTAAGCTTGTAATATTCAAATATTTTCACACAAAACATCAAAAGAAAGACCATAAAACTGTATAAACATCTTTGCAGATGATACTACGTTATATATCTGACCGTCGTCATAGTGTCATAAAAAGTTGCAAAACATTTAGAACGTATAGGATGTTGAGGGGCACACATATAGGGGAAGTCTCTGCATGAGAGCATGTCGGTGGTGAAGAGACTGATCAAAGTTAATCACCACCTACAGTACACACACTGCACACACACTGAAAAGCACTCATCCCTACACTTGTTTGATTTGTCAGGTAAGAAAAGCTCCAGATCAGTCTAAACGTGTGACTCATGAGCTTAACAAGAAGTTGCAGTTATTGACATAGATCATCTGTCTCTATTAAAGTATTGCAGATCTTTTGATGGTATCAGATAAAGTGAAACAGAGGATTGTCGTGGGCTGGATCAAACAATAGGCCACACAACTATTGCCTTAGTGTTTTACCTTTTGTACATTAGCTCATATGCATGGATGGAAGCCCCAATGCTTAGCTATTGCCCATGTTTAATACACTCATGCAGAAACTACAACACACACACTCTATCACACACACTCACACTCACACATACAGCTATTGTCAATTACGGTATTGCACACTGGTTGGTGCTGTCCCTTCTTGTCTTATGTGTGCACCTTCAACATCTCTAGCAGAGATCATATATGTTCGGGAGGCTTTTCAGTTGCAACACAAAACTCCTATCAGCCAGGTCTGGTTTCATCATGGAGGTCCACTGGGAAAAGTAAAAGGGAATCCTTATTACTCCCATTTTTCTAAAACCAGGATGATTATACTTATGGATTATGATAATATTTTACTCACACACTTTTATATAATGATAATTTTTATCATATTTGAAGTGAAACGAGAACATGTGAGCCTTTATTTAATGAATGTATTATAAGATCTCTTTAGTTTTTGGCTGGGCTGTAGAGGGCCAGCCCCATCAACGAGTGACTGTCAGAGTGATAAAGTTAGGCTGGAGTTTCCTCATTGGCCGTAGCTCTTTCAAACTGAAAAGGGGAGGAACAGCATGATGCGTTCGGCTTGCGAAACTTGAACCAAGCTGTCAAACTCGGCGATCTAGTTCTAAAATGAAACAACATTCAGCAGTGACGTAGACTTTCTCCTATAAAATGTTTTGATAAGTAGATCTGATAAGTAGATGTTGTTTCCTGTTTGAAATGGAAACCAGGGACCAATCACATGTATTCAATGATAGGGCACATCACCGCTTGAAAGGCCAGTTGAGTGTCTAGAGCGTACAGAAGCACAGATGAAACTCCAGTGCTTTTTTTGACAACAGCTGCTGCCGCCATTTTGGACTAAAAACGTTAGAATGTGACAATAGAATAGAAATAATTTTGTTTTACTTTGGTACGGCGTCCGGTAGTCGCTGTCAGTCCAAAATGCTGGAAATGTCCCTTTACTGCTGGGCGCTGATGTTGCAATGGTATGATCGACTGACTTTCACTTCTTGGCAATATATGTTCTTTGGTGGAGCAGTGTGTCCACTAGTGTCCTTGTCAGTACTGCTGGATTTAACATTACAGACATACCCACTGACTATCTGTATAACTATTTAGCCACAAATTCACAGACTGACCGTACACGATCCAGTCATATACTCGGTTTGGACACTGTCTTGTTTTAGGTGATGAGTGACCCACTGTACGTGCACATTAGTGTCTCTTTCCTGCCTCTCTTATGGACTTTACACTAAGATGATGCTGCACACAGAAAATGAAAAATAGCTTTTCTAGCCTCTGAGACAATTTGACAAAATTAAACTCTTGGTTTTAAAAACTCATAATACCAAGAATAATTATTGACCTTGTTTTCAGATCGAGGTGTTCTAGCACCAGTTTTACAGATATTTCTTTTATAATCGTGTTCAATGGGGGGAACACCTTTTAGACCACAGGTCAAATGTTTTGTTGCAGTACCTAGATTGGCCACTGGGGGGAAATTGCAGCAAGGATACAGCTGGAATCATGTTTCTGCAAACACATGCAAAGAAGGGTGTAACTCCCACATTTCAACAACATGTGTTTCTTTCATTACTTTCTGCACAGTGTCAGTTCTATTTGTGAGTGCATACTCTCAAAATCAATGGCAATGATGGTAAAAAGTATAAAAATAAGGCTGTGAAAAATGCACTTCTTTGAAAATGTCCAACCCACCCACTTGCAAATAAGGAGAGAAAGAAAAATATCTACCAAAGATCAATATATTCATATACAACTACTGACCTGACTGAAAAATGGTGACAGTTACCTGACAAATACCACAATTAGTCAGCTAACAAGCTATTAATATGTTAACACAAAACCAGCCATATGTACCAGTCATTAAATAGTAAGCTGAATCTATAAACTAGGTACATATTAACCGTGTCTTAACACTGCTCAGTCAGCGGAGTTGTACATTTAAAACAACATCAACTGCTCTCAGTCACCAAAGAACCAAAGACCTCCAATATGGCTGCCAGAGGATGTGTTACACCAGCTGAAAGCCCTCCTTTATTATTATTATTATTATTATTATTATTATTATTGAGTTGAACATGATGCGAATGAAATGGAAAAGTAACTCTGTGAGATTCATTTTTGTCTTTGAACAGGCTGCATTGTTTTTGTATTAGAGATGTAATTTTGCTGGGATGCTGTATGTGTTTTATGTGTTAGTTGAGTTGCGTGTCTTGGCGTGAGCAGTATAGTGGTAAGAAGATGAAGCAATATTAAAATTGTCCATTATAGAGTTTCAAGATGAGTATATCATACATACAAATATACATTCTTAAATAGGAGGCTAGTTACAAACACAAAACACAATATGTACCAATAGTAAAGTCCTTTTGTTTATACTGTAACAATGATATATGAGTTATTGGAACCTTATAAAAAGTAAACAAAATTTGATTTGCAAATGATAGCCTGAAATCTTAGGTACCGTTCATAATGCACACATGCATTCATATCTATACCCAATGCTAACTCTCCTTCTCATGCACACAGACACACACACACACACACACAGACACACACACACACACACTATACACCCACGCTCACACGTATTATTATAGGTAATAAATAAAGAGAACTGGGGCTCGTCTGGATCCTCCACCTCAACATCTTTGTCTTCATCTTTTCTTTTCTTTTTTTACAACAGCCACCTGAAACAGACAAAGAGACAGAGCACACAATCTGTCAGAAACACAGTCCAAACGTCAAAACAAAAAATCTAGCAATTTTATTTTGTTAGTTTATTATATTTGCTTTCTTTTTTTGAACTTAATACCACGAGGCGGTGATCAACTATCCCATTTACTCTTTCATTAGCAAAGAGATTTTCAGTTTTAATGAGCCACAAAATCATTTTATGATGTACAGAAATATTAGAGGATTCGACTGCTGCTGTTAACGAGTTCTCCACAACGGTCAGACTCAAGGCCGGTCTTGTCTCAAAGATATGTTTATGGTGCTGGAGTTAGGACACGATTAGCCTAGCTTAGCATAAAGACTAGAAAATGGGGGAAACAGCAAGCCAGTCTGTCTCCAATGTGAAAACCTCCTGCTACCAACACTTGTAAAGCCGCATTAATCAATACACACATTAAAGGTAAAGTTTAGAGTTTTGTGCTGTGAATTAACCAGTTCTTCTTGTCTTGTTGTCACTGAGAGGTTAACAGGTTTGGTACCATCATGCCTGTACACCCGCTTTATATGATATCTGAACTGGTGTTATCAGTGGGTATCACACTCATAGCTATGGGTAAGACGCACCCTTCTACACCTACTAGTAGGTTCAGAAGGCCGTTATCATCTATTCACATGGTTGATCACCGAATACAAGACAACGCCAACCTCTAGTGACGGGAGAAGTCAGGTGACAACACATCTGAATAGGGAGGAGGTCTGAGTGGACAGTTGGGTCAAACAAACACAGGACTTTCACCCAGGAGACCACCGTTTGTGTCCCGTGTGAAACCAAAAATCAACGTCGACTTATTTTACTGTAATTTTCTGAGATAATTTACATACTTAACTAATGCCACACAGGTATGTTACATAACAAACGTAGCCTTCTTATTTTAACCCAAATCACAATCCTCTCCGAACCCTGACCAAGTTGTTTTGTTGTTTCTTTCAACTTCACAATGTTAAGTTTCACTTTGACAAGGTGCAGTTTAGCACCCATCTGAATAACTACTGATAACACACATAAAATTGTCTGATAACATTTGAAATGGGGCAACTTGTGCCCAACAACCATATCTGGCAACCTGCATGTAGCCAGTGACATCATTCATAATATAGTAGTACTTCATAGTATTTCAGTCCAAGGGTGCTTTTGGCATGGCTGACATACATTTACTAAGCAACTGTGATTTAAAATCACAGTTGTGGTCCTCTCTCAAGGTTCCATGGTGGAGAGGTCGTGTTGCTCTGGTTCTGTTTGACGACACCGGGAAGCTGACTGACATTATTCTGGATCCACCTTCTCACACAATTCTGTTCACATTATTCATTTTTGTCATGTGGATTGTCTACGTTGTATTTTCATTATGTTGTTACTCTGTACGTTTGACATCTATTGCATGTCTGTCCACCCTGGAAGGGGGATCCCTCCTCTGTTGCTCTTCCTGAGGTTCTTCCATTCCTTTTTCCCTGATTTTGGGTTGGGAAGTTTTTCCTTATCTGGTGAGAGGGTCACACCGTGAAGCCCCCTGAGAAAATTGTGCTTTGCGATTTTGGGCGATACAAATATAAGTGACTTGACCTGACTTGTCTAGAGGGGCTGCGGCGGATGGATAAATAAAAATATTTACAGCACATAACTCACCCTAAAACTACAAAATATTGTTTTTACATTTTAGTAAAATAATAATTCATTAATAACTTAAGTTCGTATTAATAACTAACTACAACTAATTAAAGGCAAACATGTCAAAGACATATCTCAAAACCTGTAAAACCCAAAACTATCTGCATGGCTAGATGCCACCAGAGCTTAGTGAGAAAATATGATTATATTTGTTTTTGACACTTTGTTTGGTTCTGGTTTTTGTCACATATATATTAAGTTCAATGTCCAACTAAAAGCAAAACACTTCCACAGCATTAGCTCTTGATGGCACGGTAGAAAGTACCATTACAACAACTTTGGAAAATACTGTAAGGGTCAACCTTAAAGAGGGAAAAGAGGAGATGATGACAAAGACAGAATGGAGGATTGCAGGGGGGTGAAGAGGAGGAGGAAGTGGAAGATGACCAAAAGGGAGTAGAGGATGAAGAGGAGAAGGAGGGAGCGAAAGATGAAAGGGAAAGACTTAGAGGATGCTGAGAAAGAGGGAGTAGAGGATAGTACAAGAGGAGGAGGAGAGAAGGATGAAGAAGAGGTGGGAGCTGTGAACTCATAAATAATTCATTGGCTCTCTTAGGTCCCTTTCTACCTTGACTTTCCTCTTTACCACCTCTCATTCTCTTCCTTTCTCCCTCTCTATCTATCTCTCTGAGCCGTTCGCCCAGCCTTGGTAGTCCGTTCCCGGTGGAACCAGACCTCTATACGTCAGGAATCTCAAATGTTGGCTGAGCGCCTCGTTTATCTGCTGCTCCTCTAGCGCTACTCCAAACATACACACTTTCATCCATTTACATGTTTCTGGACTGAAATTACATACATGTGCATCTAGATGGTGAGTCCAGTATAACATCAGTATCATATGACTCTCTTTTTATAACTGCAGGCGTCTGGAGGCAGGGCTGGATTCATCTGTAACAGGGCCCAGGGCAATCAGCTGTAGTCCCCCACTGAGCTAATTTGTTATAATAAAACGCAAATGCATTTAGGAATGTGCACCGTGTACTGTAAGTGCTATAAACTGAGACAATGAAAAGTGTAAAAACTACATTACCACATAGGAGCCATGCAGGAGCAGACCGCTCAGACCACACCCATCTTTGAACTCGTCCTTCATTTTGATCTCAACTACACACCTGTAAAGTTTTAGTCGTGACACTACTGCAGCACTTGTGAAAATGTCCAGTTCACACGTGACGTTGTTTTCTTTTCACGTTAAAATGTCGGCTCACATGTGAAAATGTTCAATTCAATGAAACTGCGATATCCACGTGAAAAGGCAAACTTGTGAAATGTTTGTAAGGGTTTTGACGTAAGAGTCCTTGTCTCTTTGGCATGCGCTCATGACCTGCTGACATGCGGGAACATCTTGCGGCGTGTAGGCGAGTTTCCTCTTGTTCTCTCTAGATACAGGACTAACTGAAGGTTAACGGCTTGTCCTGTGAAACCAGTTAAAAGCCCCTGCTCATCTGTCAAGGTCAAGGTGAATGAATGAGTGTCATCACTCCTCACTTCACTGTCATACACTCTGTAAGCCAACAAGGGATTCATTGTTTTACAGGGATCTGATGTACTGAGAACAGATGTAGGCTTCCGGTCTCTGGGGATCAAAGAGCACCAAGTAGATGTGTGTGTGTGTGTGTGTGTGTGTGTGTGTGTGTGTGTGTGTGTGTGTGTGTGTCAGGGGGTTCCACTTGGGAAGCAGATGGAGCTGGTGGGTGGGTTTTGTGTGGAGGATTTACCAGGCGTGGCCAGCTGCTGGCTGTCCTTTAATAGAGATAGTCTCACCCTCCCCCAAAAATGAAATCCTTAAACTACTCTGCGTTGGGACAGACAGATACACAACAATAGAGAGGACCAAATGGGAAACAAAAAGACTACCAGAAGCGCCAAATACACTGATTTGCATTTTTGAAACCTGGAAGAGGTAGCACTATTTTTTTCTGGATAAATCCACTGATGAGCATTATCTAATATAAACTGCTCCACAATTAAGAAACAGTACCCCTGAAAATCCAAACTTTATGCTCAAGATTTGCTCAAAATTGTGTCTTGATAAAAACTAGGGCTGTTAATCGATTAGAATATTTAATCATGATTGTGATTGAATTGTGCCACGTGTTTCAGCAACCAGGCTTCATTCAGCCCGCCTCACTTCAAGCCCCCAGCAGGAGCGCCGGTCGTTGATGCCAATTTTTGTTGTGGCCAAATGGTCATGTGATGCCATTGGACCCAAAAAGACTTTTCCCATAGGCTTACATTGGGAAAGAGATGTCTGTAAGTCAGACGGTAATTTTATTGTGAATAAACTTCCCAGTACCAACACTCTAACTTTGACCCTGTGACTGAGCAGCTGCTACTGCGCCTGCTCTGTGGGCCCAGTGGATGCTGAAGATCGCCGGATGACCTGGGTACTTTTCCGCTCGGAAGTCGAGCAATTCCGGCGTCATGTGCCACTGAGCGACTTTCATGGGAATGAATGGGGCCCCACCTCCAACGCTCTATCCAGTTTTCCTTATACGTCCATGCCTCAGCTCCATCCATGGTTCTCCTCTCCATTTTTGGATTATCCGGACACATCACTGCCAAAATGGCGATGACCGGAGCTGCCTGCTTTGAGCTTCATTTTTTCTCTTCAGAGGCCTACGGGGACGTCTCAGAGACTACAGAGTACATACTCTACACAGTGTATGATGCTGACCTGTGGATATGACATTTCACTGAGAGTCACATGAGCTAAAATCTGAGTGATATGTACTTTTGAGGCCAAACTTCAACGTTTTCTGACCTAAAGTTTTCTGCAGAGGCCCTAAAGGCCAGAGTGAAAATCTGCTGCATAAACTGGTCCCACCCCAAACCCATGACCTCAGCCATCTCAACTTCCCTCTACACACTTTTGCAGCTTCCTCTGCTCTTTATCCCATATCCTTTATCCTCTTCCTCCACCTCTGTTTCCCACCTGCCATCCTCTATTATCCACCATCTCTTTATTCCCAAGTTTTCAACCGAGCACTCCTCGCCCAGACACAGCCTTCGTCCCTGATTTCTGATCGATCAAAGAACTTTCACCCTTGAGTGATTAGCACTTGTGGAAACCTTGAGAAGCTCCTGGTGGGCAGCAGAAAGCCTGCAGAATACAATGTGTTTACATGCACTTCAGTAACGTAGATATTGTCCACTCTGTGCTAGAACCTGAGTTTTGAAAAATGTAAACAACATGTGATAGTTTCAGCCTTGTGCTGCATGCATGCAAACCAGCTTGACTGAATCAGACTGACAGACCCACACCTCCTCCCCCATCCACCCACGACCCCAAAGCCCAGGGGTCACAACACCTGACCTCTCCCCCTGCAGGGAGGTCCCGTTATGTCTGATCCTGTTTAATGAACTGAGTCCGACTGCCCTTAAGTGTCACTCAGTGAACACCCTGAGCTGAGAATGGTTTGATAAGCTGCTTTATGATGTGTATGTATATTAGGTGTGTGTGTATACAACATATAAGGCGTGTGTGTGTGTGTGTGTGGCATTTGCTGGATATGTGTGAGTACATGTGAGCGAACAAAGGATTTTGAATTCATTTACATGAAGATATTTTTCCATATTTTTTATTCCCACTGGAACTTGACTGTACTTTCCAGTGATTTTGGCGGAATGCAGTGTTGTGGCCAAGTCTCTGTTGATCCGCCACATCTACAACTAACAAACACTCCTCTGTCTCTACAGTGGCCCGATAATTAACAGAAGCAGGGAGGAAGAGACTATAAACGCTTCAGCTAAGAGTTGAACATCTCAGACGACCATTTCCACACACACACACACACACACACACACACACAATGATTTTCCGCTGCTCGTCGGCTGTTATGGCTGCCAACATAATTAAGGCAAACTTTACAAACTGTTTGTTTAGTAGAAACCTGTTAATACAGAGGCTACTTAGATTATTCAACGAGGAGAGGACCCTGTTGTGTGTAAAGTAATCCAGTCTGGATTAACTTTTAAAACTAACATAGTCGGATACAGACAGGCTTGGGTCCAAAGACATCCACACTAGCACGTAATACTAAAACAATCTCAGTCGAGACGGGCGTTCTAAGGGCGTTTCATACCATGCCTGAAAATGCATATAACATGATCATTCATGTACACAGAGCATGCACATGCCGGTGTAAACAGGAAGCAGCGCAGTTGGTTGTTCAGTTGCAGAAAATACTGCAAAGGAAAAGCCTTTTCTTCTGGAAAAGCTTCATGTGATCGAGGTGTGATGAGTAAAGGAAGGACACATCATGACTGATACCCAACAGCCCAGTCACACAGCAGTTCATGAAACAGTCGCAACATTGAATGTATTGATGAATTGGTTGTGTTGGTGAACATAGACACAATCAATTCATTTGTAATCCAGGGTGGAGGTCGGAGTGGACGGGTGGGTCAAAAAAAAAAAACAGTACTTTTGACCTAAACACTGTGTTTGCGTCATGTGTGAAACCAGAAGTCAAAACTGATTTATTTGTCAGGTAACAATTAAAAAAGTACTTAAGTTGCAGTACTTCTGGTGTTATCTAAAACCAAACCAAGATCTTTACCTAAACCTAATTTTGTAGCTTGTTGCCTAAGCCTAACCAAGTCGATCTATTCCTAAACCTAACTATGTGGTTTTATTTTGAAAGTACTAGAGTGGAAATTGACACATGCGTCATGTGTTGCTGTAAATTGGTAGAAAAATGCAGGAAAAATACATTGTTGATAGTCTGTGTCAGACCTCATCAAGAAGTAATTGTGATAGTAGCCAAACGGTGGTACAACTTCCGTATCATGTGATGCCTTTGGGACGAAAAAGACTTTTTCCCATAGACTCACACTGGGAAAGAGACGTCTGTAACTCAGTGGATCATTTTTTTGAGGTACAAATACTTGACTAGTCCCTATTTAAAATTGTAAAATGCACTAACAGCTGAATCCAGAGTTATTTTGCTCCCTCCGTTCAAGCGACTGAGACCCAGACTAAAGGCTTGGAAGCAGGGTTAAAGGAAAAACTACTGCACCTGCTCTATGGGCCCAATGGATGGAGATCTCCGGATGATCCGGGTACCTTATCGCCTGCAGTCGAGCCAGTTTGGCTTCATGCGTCGCAGAGCAGCTCTCATAGCAGATTTTGCTGCTTCAAAATGAAATCTTTTGAATAACAAAATAACTAGGGACTTCACCGGATTGTGAAAAACTGATAGGTGTTTATCTACTGTTTTACAGCCACTCCTTTGACCGTAAAATATAGCCGATCACTATCTAATCAGACAGGATGCATTGCAGTGTGGACACGTATATGCAGACAGTTGACTTCCGATCTGGTTCATCCGATCACAAAAGTCACACTGTGACCACGTCCTTAACAGCATTCTGTATTTTGGGATGCACCAGTATCATTGAGTTTACGTTCTATGTTTAATCTCTGTGGTGAGCTGACAATAATGAGTCAAGCTTGTACTGTGTCACTTATTGTATGTGCTTCAGAATAAATGCATTTGAATGTGAAGGCTCTGGTCATCCTTTACTGTGACAAGTCAACATCAACATCTGCAGCTACTTGTCTCCATGCAGTTTTTCTAATACTAAATTTACTTTATCGGCTACTTGTTTTGAAACGCTGCATTGACGTAATAGATCTTATTACAGCATCATTCTCGATGAATGAAGCTTGATAAAGGAGACCAGCTCAGAAAATGAGTGTGAAACATGTTTATCTATCACTCACAGTGTTGTTTAGCAGGTTGTTTTTTGCTTCTGAACAAAGATAAAGCAGAGGCAAAGTGGTTTGGTGAAGGGATGCGGAAGCGTAGAATTATAATATATCAGATGTTGTGTTTACAGCTTGTTCTGCTGCCTCCAAGTGGCCAAAAAGTCATCAATACTGCTTTAATCAGAACCATTTTAATTTTATGCCTAGACCAATTAAAGAGCTTCAACAAAGACATCTGGTAGATCAATAAATTTGTGATGTGGAAGGCTATCTGGGAGTTAAAACCAAACGAATGACTGACCAGAAGAGACTGGTGCCATTGATTTATCCTGATTTCAACAAAGAATGAACAGGAGGATTTGTGATGGACTGGTGTGCTGGGGAGCAGCTGGTGCACCTCGGGGGCCTCAGATATAACAGAGGCTCTGCCGCTGACCCTCACTTTGCTGCTTTAGCTGGGAAAGTTGTTTTAGCTTCATGTTCATGGCTTACAGCCCTAACACGCCACCCCTGAATGGACCCACAGAAGTTGTGGGCGCTTCACTTCTGGACTTAACATGAGCTACATGAATGACTTTGACTAGCTTTTTCAAGGCTGACTGCCATATTGTTTTTGGATTAAAGATGTCAAAATCTTGATGGGTGATTTTAATTGACCATTTTCGTGCCAGACACACGTAAACCTTGCCTATCAAATTGAACAGGAATGAAAATCATCCATGTCTTAAAGGGACAGATCACCCTAAAATCTAAAATATTTTTCCTTTTACCTGTAGTTCTGTGTATCAGTCTAGATAGTTTTGGTGTGAGTTGTTGAGTGTTTGAGATATCGACCATACAGATGTCTGCTTTCTCTCCAATATAACAGAACTAGATGGCACTCAGCTTGTGATGCTCCAAGCGCCAAAAAAATACAAGGGCTGTCAAAGTTAACGAGATAATAATGTTGTTAATACTAATGCAAATTGGTTTTAAAGCCACTCATTTCTTTAACCTTTTGCATTAACACAACTTGCAAGCGCAGCGGCCTCAGTTCTAAAGCCAGATTGAAGATACTGGTAAGGTACTGGTAAACCTAAAGAATCTACTGGTATCACCCATGTCATACTAGCTTGTCAAGAAGGAGGCCAAATAAAATAAGTAATAAATAACACTCCAAACATACTAAATTTTGTTGAGGAAAAACTGTCATGTCCATTTTAAAAGGGGTCCGTTGACCTCTGACCTCCAGATGTGTGGATGTAAATGGGTTCTCTGGGTCCCCACCAGTCTCCCCTTTACAGACATGCCCACTTTCTGATAGTCCCAGTCAGTCTGGATCAAGTCATAGTCAAGCCAGCACTCTGACACACTGACAGCTGGTGTTGTCTGTTGGGCTGCAGTTTGCCATGTTATGATTGGAGCAGATTATTTTATGCTAAATGCAGAACCTGTGAGGGTTTCTGGACAAAATCTGTCATTGTTTTGTGTTGATTCATTTCCAATAATAAATATACACATAAATATGCGTAAAGCAGCATATATGTCCACTCCCATATTGACAAGAGTATTAAATAATTGACAAATCTCCCTTTAAGATGCATTTTGAACAGATAAAAAAAATGATGTGATTAATTTGTGATTAATTAACTAAAGGCAATAGTTAATTGCAAAAAAAGAAAGAGCACCACCAGCTGAGTGCCACCTAGGTCCATTATGTTGGCGAGAAGGCAGACATCTGTACAGCCGACATCTCAAACACTCTGCAAATCACACCAAAACTACAGCATCTAGACTAATGAGCAGAACTACAGGTAAGAAGACAAATGTGTATTTTGGATTTTGGCTTGAACTGTGTAAATGTTTAGCAAACCATGGGACTGCTGTGCATTTCTGTCAGTATATGGCTACTCAGGGATGTGACTGTGAAATAAAAGTGGTCCAGATCCAGTTGGTAGGAAAAAGGAAAATGAACGCTCAGCTCCACAGCTTGCAGACTTGCCAGCTCTCTCTGCGCTAACACAAACACTTTCCTCTTTGTTTTTCTTGCCTCAGTTGTCTGGGCCAGAGTCAGAGAAAATGAGTCTTTAAAGAATGCACAGACACAATCCTACACACACACACACACACACACACACACACACACACACACACACACACACACCACTACAGCCTGCATTATGCTGCACATTCATGTGTTTCGAATTACCCATGTCCTGGCAGCACAGTCTTTCAGAATCAGCAGTTAATAGCTGGAATCACACCGCCCAAAAAAAGCCTGCACACACACACACACACACACACACACACACACACACACACACACACACACATCGAAAGCATGCACTCTGGCGTTCACAGCTATACACTCAACATGCAAACACTAACTGTGGAGCGTTTGCAACTGTAAAGGAAACATACAAACACCCTCCTGCTCCAGCTCACTTACATAGTGTCAACCTACGGAGACCTTGCTCTTCTAGTGCAGGTGCAAGTTATTATGCTCACATTCCTGCATGCATCAAGGTCTATGGGTTTATATGGCAGCTCATCTGCATGACGTCTGTAAGTCTCTGACCCCTTTAATTCTCATCAAGCAACGAAGCAACAAATTACTTGCACTTTTGTGAGTAAGAGCAAAAGTGGAAAAAGTCCTGATGAAGTGTGAGAATGGACCAGCAGACAGGCACCTATCTAGTAACCTCTATAAACCTCATTCACATGTCGAATCTGCAGACAGCGGGACAGGACTTTGGTATCAGAAGCATTCTGGTTTCTGTGTTGTCCGAGCAGTAGGGATGCACCGATACTGATACTGGATTGGATATCAGGCCGATTCTGACTCAAATAGCTGGATCAGGTATCGATGACAATGAGGCCAATCTATTCAGTTCTATGTTCATATACTATATACATTATGAACTGAAATATTAATTCCTGTTTATGTCTTGGTTTGGTATAGCATTAAAAAAGGTTTACAGTTGTAATTCCTGTTTGTTTCCTTTTACCTAATCATGAATTATACATCCACAAAACATCCAATATATCTGCAATTAATTTACAAGATTTTTTTTGCCAAGTTTTTGGTTATGATTTCATTTTAATATTAAAGAACAACTCAGTAAATGCATATCTATGTGTTTATTTGTTAGGATAGCAATGTTAAAGTCCAGCTTGATGTTGTCCCAGACTCAGGCCCAGGTATCACTAGTGGTATCAAGTTGATCGGTGCATCCCTACTGAGTAGTATTGACCAATAATGTTCGAGCTGGCTTTGGTTGAATGCAGGTAAACAGTCTGTGGAGAGCAAAAGAATGGGAACACATTGGCCGAAATGCAATCTCCAGCTTTTTATTGGTTTAAAATTAGCTTGTAAACTGGTGACTTGAGAAACAATCTGGTTCTACATGTCGTCTCTCAACTGAAACTCTAGTCTCACATCTCAAGTTGCTAATCAATAAGCAGTACACGGAAAAGGAAGTCTTGACCCGGATATCAGCTCTCTACACCCCAGAAATATATCCCCGTTGCCTCCAGAGGCAGCTGCCGATTGTGACGATGTACATGGTCTAAATGTCAACGTGTCGGGGGAAGTGAGAGGTGCAGTTGCTGTGGAATATCCTCACTCTCAGTCATACCAACAAAGCTCAAATGAAACAGCTGTGAATGAGCACAACAAACTGACCTATGTGAATAGCTGGACGAATCCAAGATGTGGGTGGCAGTGTAGAGGTCGGGAACCAGTCTTAGCTTTCCTTTAAGGATTAACTATTCTCACAAGGCCAGAGACACAGTCTGACTGTTCAAAACCTCCTGATTGTAAAAAGCTCAACTATCATATGCAATCTGTCAAGACAACCACGAGAATGTGCTTCCATATGAAGCATATACAGATTTTAATTAAGAAACAAACTGTGCACAATAAAACCAGACCAGTAGGTTAACGTTTTCAAAAAACTGATAAATACCTCTTTGTGACTGTTGAGGTGATTGTTGCAGCTATGCTGCAATCAATGAACTGAGAAACTAAGCCACCAAGTCGAGTTTCATGATCTCTTTTAGTAGCATCAACCGCTGCATAAGATGCCAAAGCAACAGAGAGCTACAGGGATGAGTCCGACCACCCAGACATGGGTTAGCATTTTAGCACTTCCTGTTCCCTCGTCTGAAGGTCATTCGGTTTTTGGATGTGTTTTAGTTAGATGCCTGTATTAAGGTCTGTGATAAACACAAGCTGAAGAGAGTTTAATGTTTTTTTCTATAAAGTATATACAGTATAATATATCAATGTAAAATACGGCAGTGAATATCCCACTCATGAATCCTGAAGGCTTTATGTGTCTTACGACAGCGATTGCTAACGAGTGGCTCAATAACACTACGAAACATCATCTCGCCGACTCGTCCTCCTTTGCAACCTCGCTGTGTATACTCGCGCTCACGTGACCGTGGTGTAGCATGTTGATAGCCTCACGTTAGTTTTTACTTTTGGCGATTGCAGTCACACTTCAAAACTCATAAAAGTGGTGGTCATTTGTCAAGATTATCTTGCTGAACAAAACATGGAAGTATCATAAACGTGTGTTTGCCACAGAGCTTATTTTCTGCAATAATCCAGAATCTAATGGAGAATCTGCTTTATGTCGAGGGAACTAGAGCGATGCTAAATGTCAATCAAAAGACCGTTTCTGGTGCAGCAGGTGGCCTTTGAACACATTCCAGAGCGTTATGGACCAAACTCTTGTTAACAGGGTTTAACTGATACAGGACATCTGAAAGCAACATTTGGAAAGCAGCAATAATGTGTATTTTCTGCAGAGATTCCTCCATAAAAGCCAAAATATTCAGTACTTTCCACAGCCTTGTATTGCTGGCAGGGTAGAGCTGCTTCTGAAATGGGAGTTAGATCTTAATGGGACATTAAACGTTCCCTTGAAACCCAGAGCACTGATTTGGAGTGACACTACGACCCGTTTTAACGGCATGGCAAGTAGAGTGTAGTTAAAGCTAAATCACCACCATTCCTCAGCTCAGCTTGTGTTCTGCTGTGTGGAGCTGTGGTGAGGAGTAATGAGCGTATAGCGAGGGTCAGAGAATGCCCCGGGTGGAAACGCCTTCATCCACCAAATCACAAACACACCCACTCACTGGGGATCGCCAGGTTCCCATTCCATAAATCCTTGTTTGGGGGTATGTTTTTCTTGTCTGGGGCCTGGCTGACTTCCCCCTCACTGGGGTTTATGTAAGGTGATGGAAACACTGAGAGGAGAGTGGAGGCCACAGATGGGAGGAGGAGAGCATTAGAATGTAACTGGGAAAGGAACGCAAAGAAGAAAAAGCAGGGGAAGTGCATTTGTCAAGCAAAGAGTTGGTATGGGGAGAAGGAAGACAAAAAGGATAAAGAGCAGAGCAGATACAGTACTAACAACAGGAGCTGAGAGAGGCCGCTGCCTGGTATTTACATACAGGTTTCACTGTTAATGTGACTGTAAATCAGCTGGCCTCCTGCTGGGCTCCACCACAGAGACCACCATCATCCTCCATTAGCACATTCGGACATTCTGTCATTAAGACAAAAAGATTCACAATAAAATCATCTATGATGATGATGAGAAATCTATCAGATTTATTTACAATTAAGTTATTTTTGAATCCGTTTTACCTCTACCTACAAAACGCTAGACAAACAGCTGATACCGTAGCTACTGTCGCAGCTGTAAAACGGTGGATAAATAGTTTTGAGCGAAATGACTCATTTCGTTGTCAGCATTTGAACTATTCGGTCCTATAATGTAAGTCGAGCAGAACCGCCAGATTGAATTATATTATTCTCATCCAAGTTAGCATTGAGCTAACTGGAAGGTGGCCGGCTCAGCTGGTGGACGCCGCTGGTGCGCATGCTCAAAAGTAGCGTGCAGCAGTGAGATGGCCAACAACAATATCGTATATATACTTATTGTACATATGTAATCATGCCTCAATGACCCAACCTATTCTGATAATAAATACTTGTATATCATAAACCATAATTAACTGTGTGGTGTCCTAGCTGAGACCTATGGTTGCAGGTTCACCTAGGGCCCTTCTGTGTGGCGTTTGGTGTAATTGATGACTCTAAATTGCCCATAGGTGTGAATGGTTGTCTCTATGTGTCAGCCCTGTGATAGACTGCCAACCTGTCCAGGGTGTACTCCGCCCTCACCAAATGCCAGCTAGAATCAGGATCGGGATCAGGGGGCTAAATGTTAACGTGCTCGCAACGGCAATGCTAACATGCTGATGTTTAGCTAATTATCACCAAAACCAAAGTACAGCTGAGGCTATTTAGTCATTAATCGTTAATGTATTGGACACATTTACATGTCGAGCTGATGATGGTGCTAAATGAAAAGTCAGAGGATCATGACTAAATGAATGTCACATCTGCTAGTTTTCATGACAATTTTACTCTGAAGGAAAACTGTCACAAACAGGGGATCATCAGAGTCACTGGGATTCATCATCTGGAAACCATGAATGTCTGAGCCAACTTTTGTGCCGATCTATCCAGTAAACCTAGAAATATTTTACTAGATAAGAGAAAAATTTGACCCGATGGTAGCATTAGAGGAAAAAGTCAGGGGATGAACAAAGTGATCAGGAGTCATCCTCAGGGGACCATGAATGTAAACACAATTCCATGACAATCCATCCCAACATTTGTTGAGAAACTTGAGTCTGAACCAAAGTGGGACAGCATGGCTCAAAAATGTATCTGGTCCTATGCATTTCATTTTTCCTTAAAAAAATCTGTACACTTGTGTTTTAGGCCTCAGTGACTATAAAATATTAATCTGAATGAAGCTGAATGAACAACACATTCTCACTCCCACCAGGGACCAGGGACAGCGTGCCAATATACACTCATTACATGCATAGTGTCCTTTCAAAATAAACTTCTGTTTTCACAGGAAGTTAACACTAACAGTTCGGGTCAGGAAACAGTTGTGGCTGATGTTAACTTCACTGACTAATTACTCACGTGACTCACATGACTGACAATACTGACGAGTCACATGACTAAAGACTGACGTGACAAAATAAGAGCAACGCTACTTTTACTTTCACATGGGACACGAACGGTGGTCTCCTGTTGAAGGTCTTGTGTTTGTTTGACACGTACACCACCCCTCCTGCTCGCCCTTAGCAGACTCGCTATTAATACCACGTCACTTGTGCCGACCGTCGAAGAACGCCACAGGTGGGTTTACACTGCAGTTATCTGAAAGCCTGGTTTGTCACATATGATTGCAAAAGATGCCTCTGTGCTTTGGCCTCTGATGCCAAGGGGTTGGGAGTGAAAACAGGTTGAATGCACAGAATCTGAGTAATATGACAATATGAGAACCAAGCAAGCCTGGACATGAGTGATTTGTGACAGTAGGTTGCTCATACAGACACAACCATTGCAAATAACTGGTGTAAAACACTGGAAGATATTATACAAGGATGAGTGGGATCAGCAGTGTGTAGAACATTAATCCCAATGTTCTCCACTATTTTCCTCAGTCTTCCGATCTACTTGTACAAATCCCTAACATAGGTTCCTTGCAGTTCATATTAACGTAATTAAATTAATATTTGTTGAGTTCCCACTGTTATAAGCTGCGCCTGATTACATGCCTTAGGAAGCCAATCGGGGAAGAGAAAAGCAGTTTGGAAACTTGGCTTAATTACAAGGTGGGGTGTTTCATTTGAGGGCAGTTTGCTTTGTTGAGCCAGCTGAGCGTTTGCCAAACTCATGGCGAAAGGCTCTACTAAATTCATCATCATTCCCACGACAGCTTCAGTAGCTGTTTCAGGGTGTTTGCAAGTGAAATCTGTGCATGTCTCTCTTCACGTCAGGCAAATGTGCCAAGAAAAACAGTAACAAGACAAAGTCTAAAGCCCTGCTAGCAGCCCCTGGAGGCTGCAGTGTTCACCACACCCCACAAGATTAAAGCGCTGGACAGAACCAGCACGAAACCAAAGACTCTGCTTTAGCCATGTGCATACAAATAAGTGGTGCAATGAAAGGACTTATTTGAATTAAATAGGTTTATACTCTAGGGAGCACATTTCCTGGCAATCATCCTATTAGATTATGACATACTTTTTGTTTAAAACTTTTTAAATTATGGTATGAGGGCGGTGTTAGAAGAAAGCTCATCCATGATTCAACTGAAAAAGATTTAACCATTTTTAACTGGAAATTCTGGCCTGGTTGTGAAAACATCACATACCCAAATAAAAAAGCCAATAGGATAAATATCCATAACAACTTCTGTGAAGGTAGCCATATAAGATAAGATAAGATGAACCTTTATTAATCCCCGGAAGGAAATTCGGGATATCCACAGCCTCCTCTGTGGATAATAAATATCATGACTACTTCATACTACTACTGTACATCGAGGTCTCACTTGAGATCCCTGGTCACATACACTCATGACTGTGCAAAAATTTTAAGGGTTCATCCTCTGAGACCCCTAAACATGTTCAATAAAGATCATGGCACTCAATCAATTCAATTTTAATTCTTTTTGTATTAATTTAATTCAATTCAATTCAATTTTATTCAATTTTAACACCTGATGTGTTCAAAAGGAAATTTTTATGGTAGTGTAAAATGAAAAGCCACGGGTCGTCATAAATAATTACTGGTTATTCTCTGGGGATCATGAAAATTCACACCAAATTTGATGGAAAGTGTTGTACAGGCAAAACAGCAATAAAGGACAGGAAGTATCTCAGGATAGTCTTGACAAGTCTAAAGCATAGACTGTATATAAAGATGGATGACATGACAGCTGCCCAAAAAGTCAAAACATCTGGATTTCCCCCTGGTGGCTGGCTGTAGTACAGGTCATACACCCTGTGGATGGGGCGTGGGCCACACTAAAAGTTAAAGTATGCAGTATATGGCACATTCATTTTTCCCAAAAGTGGTTTCTATCATTTTAGGTAGATCTTATCACACTGATGTGTACTGAACAAAAATATGAACGCAACACTTTTTTTTTTTTTTTTTGCTCTCATATTAATCAGCATCTTGATATGCCACGCCTGTGAGATGGATGGATTATTTCAGCAGAAGTGCTCACTATCTCAGATTTGTCACAACATTTGAGAGAAACAGGCCTTTTGTGTACATAGAAAAAGTCTTAGATGTTTGACTTCAGCGCATAAAAAATGGGAGCAAAAACAAGTGTTGCATTTATGTTTTTATTCAGTGTATCTTCAAGTGTTCATTTTTCTGATAGGTTTGGTTTTAATTAATTATTTGATGCTATAAAAAGGGGGTGTGACGTCTACGTGCCAAACATCTACTGTAATGCTAACGTAGCAGCTAGGCGGTTCACGCTACCAAGCTGCGGCCATACTCGGCTTGTGATTGGCTCAGGCAGGTGTGCGGGCGGGACTTAGATACTGAGGCTCCAGCCCCTCCGATCACTACGGCTTCTGTGGTTTCTGTTTTCTACAGCGAGAGGAAGTGGAGCCTCATCGTCCTTCTACATGTACAATCTACGGTCTAAAGGCCTCAGGGAAGATGAGTGATGATTATGTTGCTGCTCTCCCTCATCGAAACGACCAACCTACCCTGCTGTGTGCAGGTGACTGCAGAAGATCTAACTAACAGGAAGTTTTACCAGGAAAGGCTCAGTAGGCAGCTGTACCACACACCTCAGTATGCCGACAGCTGCTGAAACTACACTCATTGGACTCTATGACAATATAACTGATGGTTTATTCATCAGCTGACACACTGATGGGCTACAACTCTGTGATCACATCTCATCTCCATATCCATCGCTGTGCACTGATGAACCAGTGGGGGAAGGGCTGATCAATGCCTTTGCTGGCATGGATTTATCTATTCCCACCTCTACGTCCATATGGCTTATCAAATCTAAGACCTATATGATTTTTTTCCAAGCTGCAAGGACGTGAAATTGTGATTTTAGCCATTAAAATCAAGGAAAAAGTGGGTCAAAGCAGCCACGTTCTGATGTGACATAGATAATCAACACTGCTGAGATAACCTGCTTTAGATGGATGAACAGACTGACCATCCTTGCTGTCCTTAGACTCCCACAGAAGACTGTGAGAATAATCACTTACAACTTCAGGGTTTGTATCTTCTGTCTACTCTCCATAAAATATTCTAGGGAAGCATTGAGTGCCTCTCTATGACCAGTTAAAACATTAAAGCCTGAACATTGCAGAAACACTGCACAGTTTGATCTCTTTGACAGGCTATTTATATAGCAAGGCTTAAACCCTCACCCAGCCGAGGCTCACAATGAAGACATCAACACACCGCTGCTGGCCTAATCTCTCTCAAGATAAATCTGTCATGAAAACGATAGCAGAAAAAAAGAGATTTGTATTACTTTAAAAGGCTGTTTTTCCATTCTGCTTTATCTTTTTTAATGTCGCCAACTACTCCCTGCATTAAGAGATTAAATCCTCAGACGCTCAGAGACAACTGGTCTTAAAACAGCAGCACAGGGGTCACAGGTTGATGAAGTTTAGTGAGAGGATGTAATAAAGAGTAATAATCTTATTCAAGAGCAGAGACAGCTAATTCTTTGTCTATGCTGGTTAAGAGCTTCCATGTATGTCCTCTCCACCAAAGATACAAAACAGTGGATGTGACACATTTATTTGTATTTATAGGTCAAATAAAACCACAAAAAGTTAGTCACCTAGCTAACTTTACCGTTAGTGAGTTCTAGGTCACAGTTATTGCTGACTGCCAGCTCTCAGCATCGAAATGTTAGCTAAACAGACATTGTTTTAATGTTAGCTACGCTAACATCATCAAAACAAACCTCATGCCAGCAGATCGGAAAAAAGCCAAAACAGGAAGTGACTGATTGCAATTGCCTACTCATAAGCCATAACAGTGAATCTATTTAGGGTTTTTCATTAAAGATATTAATTAATGAAGTATATTACTGTATGTTATTGCTTTATGCAAATGCATGTATGTATTTATTATTTAATTATTAATTAATGACAAATATTGACCAACACCAGCTGTCAGTGTGTCAGTGTGTTGACTTGACTATGACTTGATCCAGACTGACTGGGACTATCATAAAGTGGGCATGTCTGTAAAGGGGAGACTGGTGGTAGCGTCATTTAACCTCCCTCTCCATAAGCTACTATGACCTGGTTGGTACCAGTGGATTCTTTAGGTTTTGTAGTTTCATATGACACCAGTATCTTTAGCCCTCTACAACCTCCGAAAGATCGATTGAATTAATGTCTTAAAGAAATTAGTGGCATTAAAACAAATTTGTGTTCATGCATTACTATTGTGTTAACTTTGACAGCCCTACTTCTTACATATTAAGCTCAGTCAAAATTGAAAAAATAAAATCATTGTCAGAAATGAGAAATGCAACGGAGTCTCACTCCATTCGATAACCGAGTCCACAAAGTCTGCAGGATGTGCAAAGAGCTGGCAACCATTTGTTGAGGAGTGAAAGCAGTGGAACGAGGGAGGGAGTGTTCGACATCTAGTGGCTGAATGTTATCAGTGATCAATCAATAGCCACTTTAAAGTTCACATTTAGGCAAGTCACACTACTTGGTTATGGGCTGGGGAAAGATTGTGGTCATGGTTAAAAATAACCAATGCTGTATGGCCATCATCTACTCCAACCTCCCCCTGAGAGGTTTAGTGGCGTTTAAACAACATCATGCTTCGGCTTTTAGTTGTCAAGACAGAGTAAACATTTCACTTCAAGCATTTGAACTAACAACCAGTGCCGTCACTGATCTGACGAGGACAGTTTTGATTCTACGGTAACCAATATTTCACAAGAGGTGAATGTTAACACTGGGCGGTTGCATTCTGGGCTCCATAAAGCTTTGAAATGACAGTGTGGAGAGCAGACTCCCACTGCAGCCAACTGTTCGGGGGTTGTACGGCCAAGTGAAAAGCCAAGAGGCCAGTAGGTTAATTTTAGAGCTCTGTGGTGTCACTTGGAGTCTGCTGCTAACCCTCTGTTTAGGCTTCTTGCAAGCCTGCTTGAACTCCACATACACACTCCTGCATACATTTCATACATCACTTTCATCTCAATTTCAGAAATATGTAATAGGCGGTTGGTCTAGAGAACGAGATCAGATAGTTGTGGTGGCGTTCTGGCAGCTGTGGTGTCACTTTACTGTGAATTACAGCTTGTGTTGAAAAGACTGGGTGTTGCCCACACTGGAACATGGATACCGTGTCCTATTCCCGAGCACATTTGTTTGGAAAGCCACCCTGACATTTTGAATTGTTTGGCTGGAGATAGTATCGACAAGCCATTGTTCCCACTTGAATGTGGAGAGAAAATATACATGAAACATGCAACACTGATGTTTTCTGAAATCATTAGGACCGTGTAGCATTTTACACCAATTCTTGACTGAAACAACAATATTGTTAAACGTGGCGCTGCAGCGCACATTGTGCTCCGAATTCAATCAAGCTTGAAACCAGTAAACAATGTGCAACGCCTGTGAGCATGTATACAACAGTAAATGGGCCGTCTAAGCATGTTAGTATTCCTCCATCACAGTGAAGGGGCTGCTGCTGGTGGCTGTGAAAGCTGCTTTTATTGAGGACTAAACGGCTGCATTTAGTGAGGAAATCAGCTTGAACATACCATTCTATTTCTGTAAGTTCTCCTCTCTCTCTCTAATGGGATTATAGGCAAATAGAGACAGAGAGGGCATGGCACATAGAGCAAATTTAGGTATTTAGGATGGGGGGGATGTGAGCAAGAGCCTACAGCTGCATAGACGCATGTGTCTATGTGTATTTATTTACCTGGGTCTGTTATAGCGAGTATATTTATGGATATGATCAATAGTACTTGGGTATATGTATACTGCATGCATCTGTTCTTGGTAGCATGGTAAAATGGTAAAAAGTAAAGGTAAGGAGATAGGGGTGATGGATGGCTGTGTTTCCCACAGAAGAAACTGATAGTGTTGTTCTAAAGTGGGTCATGAAATATACCTGGACGACCCGCCCAAGTTATAGTCTATATGTGGGAAATGCTGCTGGTATTTTCCATCACTTTAACTGTAGCTGTCAGACACAGATATCGTAGGAAGAGAGGATTTTAAAAACACTAGGCACAAAAGGTAATCTGTTTTTCTTGCTGAATCGTCATGATGAATAATTGTCATGGCATTCATGCTCCCAAGGACGGAGAGAGAAACTGGACAACGTCCAGACCTGATTCTCTGGACATTATCCGGAGTTCATATGAGGAAACGGCTGAGAAGGAACTGTACTAAGACTAACAAAGTTATAACCTTCTGAGACACTTAAAGGGACTCTATGTATGTTTTAACCCATATAAACAACTTTTAATGCTAATGTGTGAACTGGTTGTAACCAAACAAACTAAAAAAATAGACTTTGGGTTTCCTCTGTCAGCCTGTAGACTACTTTAAATGTGAGGAATGTGGGCTGTTTTCTCTGGGAAAATCCAACGGATGTGACATCATGCACGCTAATGAGTGCCTTTATTTTCAGCTCAGTTTACAGGACTAACAGTGTGCACCCATTGCTAAGTTCAGTTATAAATGGAGTCTGCTAACGCCAACAAACCACCAGCCCTCACCACAACTCAGACTCCAACACAAACTCCACGGAAACACAAAAAACCCAAAGGTATCTGGTGAAGCCCGTCTTGCAAAACATGAATGTGACCGATGTCGTGGAAAAACTTGGCTCAGCATCGATTCACGGAGGGACCTTCGTTTGGTAAGCTAACATTACCGCTAATAATGGGAAAGATATGGGGTATTGTGCTTTTAGCTGGCTAATGTTACTAACATTAATCAGCATACCTGTCAATCACATTCAGTCTGGTGTGCTTCGCCTCGTTGTTTTGACCGATGCTCTCCATGTAGTGTGAGCACACGAACGCAACTAACAAGCAATTTCTGATTCTTACATTGAGTCCCTTTAATGATGGTTTCATTTGTCCCCCATCTGTATATCTGTATGGTCTGCTGAACAAACAATACCTAATAAAAGCAACAGATGCTACTAAGGAATTTCCACTGGCCTGAAAGTTCACACTACCCAAAAAAAGTCTGCTGTGTGTGGACAAACATTACAAACTGTCACCTTCTCTTATAGAGAGTCACAATAAAAAGGGCTGATGCAAACATGAACATCCTTACATGTTCTCCCTGTAGAGAACCAGAGCAGCAGCAGAGTTAGATATACACTCTGTGCTCATTAGACTTTCTAAAGCAGAGAGGAGAGCTAGATGGGATGGGGATGGTCATTATAACATGCTATGTAATTAGTCTAACCCCCTCCTCCCCACCAGCTGTACAGTCCATAATCCATATTCAAATACAGCGCTGACACAGAAACAGTGTTGTGAAGACCAAAGCGCTCCACTGGCACTGTTCAGCGCTCGGCGCCGGCCTTGGGGAAGTGTTCTGGGGTTTTTGGAAGGATTTGGAAGGGTAGGGACTGTAATTTGAAGGACCACTGGTTTGGATAATGAGCTCTGTGTTCCTCTCTCTTCCAGATAGAAATGCAGACAAACACAACCAAATGACAGACTGCAAAACCGGTCTTGATCCAAATCCTTGTTCTTTCTATTTTACGTCCTCTAACTGGACAACAAACACTGCGTTATGATTAAATAGGAGCAAATGAAGGCATGCGATTATTTTACAAATCCTTCATATTTGGTGCTTATGCAGCTTCTACAAGGAAGCAGCTCAACATGCTGCTGTTTGGCCTCCAGTTTACTATTCTGTGTGATGAAGATTTAGTTCAGCATCGCCCCCTCTGGAGAACACTATTGTCAAGTGTATTAATTAGCCTATTTTGTGTAAGTATAACGATCTGCATAGTTTAGTTAATTTACGGGGCATGCATAAGAATGATGGAGGAGGATTGCAGAGGAGGAAATGTGCTTGGGAAATTTGTTTCGTATTTACATAATTATTTAGAAGCTCCTGCTGATGCTGAAACTGAAATTTGGGGCTTAATTTATTCCAAAAAAAAGGCTTGTGTTTGCTCAGGGATTGTGCACAGGGACTCAGCTGGTTAATCAAGCATATGTATAATTCATTTTCCAAGCATGGGGTCTGGCACTGAGGCTGTTAAGATGGGCATTTCTAAATGTAATATTTTCACTTTCTCCCTGTGAAGTGGAAGCCATATACTCTGAAGACTTGGACTATATCAATAGTGCCCAACTTAAACATCCCATCATGTAATAGGAGGGTTTTTTCTCTGAGGATGACAATATGGATCTACTAGTGCCTGCCCCATCCCCCTCCTGCTCCCACCGCCTGCCTCCATCTATACACCCCTGCTGGGGAGCCCCACAAGTCAGTCTCAGGCTGCTTACACAAACAATTAGAAGATATTTTTGGCTTCCAAAAAAAGAGAAAAGAAATCATTCAGTAATTGTGCCTTCTGTTAGAGCTACCACTTTGTTTCAGGCTTGCAGCAATGGAACACACACACACACACACACACACACACACACACACACACACACACACACACACACACACAGAGTAGATGAGCAGAGACTGAAGAGCGAATAATCTCTATGAACCTCGCGGTCCATGACAAACCACCAGAGATCCCATTTACACTTAAAAAGACTAATTAGCAGGCCGCATTGCAGCGAGCAGGCAGACGTACTGTACGCTGGGCTCTCAGCGATAACGGCTTGTCGAGGGCCAACACTGGCACTGATATGCTGGACTGAAGGTGCCGCTGATATCCTGCAGTTATTGGTGGGTTTACTGAGGACGCAGGGATCGAGACGACAGAGGGGAACATTGACATTTTAATTCTGAAATCAAGAAAATGATCATATTAATTACCATTGGTTGATACTGCGGTGCTGGTTATTTGTGCGTAATGGCTGCATCCTGAGGTTGAGACTGTGACCCTGTGGAGTCAGGGTTAACAGTAGCATGGTCTGTCAGATGAAGGATGTTATGATAGTCCCACAACACTATAAATTAGGTTAATAATTAGTCAGCCCTACTGACTAAGTTAACCTGATAATAAAACGTTAACATGAAGTTGTTTTAACCTCACTAATTTATTTAACGCATAAACGAAACTTACAATTTTTAGGTAGCAGTCTGTTTTAAAGCGAGAGTGTAAGATACTGGTATCATTTGAAACTACAAAATGCAATCCTTTGGTACCACCTGATGAAAAGGAGGTTAAATAACGCTCCAAACCTCAGCTACATTTTGGTGAGGTAAAACTGGTATGACCATGTTCAAAGGGGTCTCCTGACCTCTGACCTCCAGATGTGTGGATGTAAATGGGTTCTCTGGGTCCCCACCAGTCTCCCCGTTACAGACATGCCCACTTTATGATAGTCCCAGTCAGTCTGGATCAAGTCATAGTCAAGTCAGCACTCTGACACACTGACAGCTGTTGTTGCCTGTTGGGCTGCAGTTTGCCATGTTCTGATTGGAGCAGATTTCTTCTGATCAAACATGAATCAATATTCTGTTACTGTAATGATTATTTCTCTCCTCAGATGATTTCAGGAACATCTTGTAGTTATTGTTTAGCTGTAAAATGAAAAGTTTGTGACCCGGCAGCCATGTTGAGATCTGCTGAGGAAATACCAGACACCTCCAGATGGAACAAACTTGATAAGAGTTTGCGAGTGATTGACAGCTGCCTCCGTTGAATGAGCAGCCAATAGACATGCTCTGTCTCTGAAAAGACCTGTGATTGGTCAAAGTCTCCCATCATCGGCTAGATCTTATAAAACCTGAAAACAGCCATGAGGAGGTGCAGAAGTCTAGTTTTTCTCTCAGAACACTTCAATTACAACATGCTGAAATGTTATTATGGAGTTTTCGCCCAATGATGACAAAAATATTCTACATGACACCAGACCTGTTTGAATCTGAACAAATAATAGGAGCTTTGACCAAAGACTAGATCTTTACCAATAACGTTAACCAAGCAGCATAAGCCTAACAACTTGTAGGATCCAGGCTCTGGTATCAAAGTCCCATCCTCCACCTAGATCCCCCACTCTTTCCAAATGACCAAATGGCCAAAATTATAGTACAACATACTTTACAGTACAATATATATATATATATATATATATATATATATATATATATATATATATATATATATATATATATATATATATATATATACACATACTTCTTTATGCTGACGTGTTTTGGGTCCATTGCAGCATCTCTGTCTAACACAGATAATGATGCCATGTAGCTGTTACTGCAGACTGGACCGTCCTGCTGCTTTGTACAATCAATCAAACTGCTTCATATCCATCATAACAGAAGTAGGTCACACTGACTGGATCATATGACAAGATTATAAATAATACAGTCAAATAACTACCATCATGATGAGACGTTTTGTGGGTTACAGAAACTAGAAGCAGCCTTTATTTTTATTCCCATCAGCCAACCAAACCATCTTTGCATTAGCTGCTGGCGCTTAATATGGCAGCAGGGTAGAAAATAAAGCAGTGACTGTTAGTGAGCATGCAGAGGTAGCGGTGGAGAGCGAGGTAGTGCAGAATAACTTAAGCTTGAATCTTTCATTAAGAGAAGCTGAGCTGCTCGAAGGCATAGCATGTGAAAAATGCTAAGTATCCTCTCTTTGGATCAGGAAGTCAGCTAAGCAAATAAACAGAGTAATAACATGACAACATAATCAGATTACCCTCGTTGGCAGAAAAAAAAAAAATACAATGTGTGGTTTTGTGGGGATGATCAGATGCTGGGTTTTTCCTGAACAGGACAGAGATGTGATGTCCTGCTGAGAGCAGACGTATAGCTGCAACTGGCTAAACACCGCAAAGGGTTAATAAGCTGCCAAACACCCCCGGTGCTGGGCTTCACAGGAGCCCGGGCTGGGCTGGGACTGGGAGCAGGTCTGGGGGGAGAGGAGGAGGAGGAGGAGGAGGCTGGACCTCCCTGTGTCCCACTGGGACAAAGTGGGATCCACCCCACCCTCCCCTCCCCCACTACCACTCCTCTCTCTCCCACCAGAGTGCTGGAGCTTTAGGTCCGTCTCCCAGGTAACACACACACACACACACACACAGCTGCTGACAGGCAAACACACACATAAACACACACTCTTAATAACAGGCCCTGCAGTGCAGAAAGCGTAGGGCCTTGTTAGCCAACAACCAGGCGTGAAATCACTGCACCGTACTCCCACCACGATGAGTCAATCTATACCTCCTGTTTCTCTTTGTTCATGCCTGTGTGTGTGTGTGTGTGTGTGTGTGTGTGTGTGTGTGCTGAAGAGGAGTGTGTTTGCTGGTTTTCCTCCAGGCCACGCAGAGCTCTATCTTTGACTGGCTTGGCTGTCTTTTGTTTAGACTCCTCTGCAGCTCGGCTCTAACACACACCTCATGCTGTGCATCCTAAACACAATATCAGAGGATTAAGTTAACTTTCCCGACTTTAAATGAGAAGGTCTCTATTGAGTACATTTCCATACACCTGTTACTGTGCACATTTTGAATATGCACCTAAAAAAGCTGAGGGAAAATGTTTGCAATGTGAAAAAAAAAGACCTACAAAGAAAAAAGTTAGCCTATTGGTAGCTTAGCGTTAGCCTATCGAGGCAACACCTTCTCACCAAGCCCAAAGAAACAGCATCGGTCATTGATCCCAATGTTCACAGTGGCCAAACGGTGGTACTACAACTTCTATGCCCGTCACGTGACATCACTGTTTCCCACAGACTTACACTGAGAAAGAGACATCTGTAACTCTGCCGGTATTTTTTGGAGGTAAATCAACTCACTGTAATGGTATGCATCACTATTTCTTCCCTACCCATGACACCCACCAAGGCTCTGCTCCACTGTCACTTAGCCAACTGTTTTGACCTGTAATCTCTGCTGTCTAAAGAACATGCACTGTTCAGCATTCCCCATCTATTTTCAGTCTGTCAAGCTAGATTGTTCAACAACTGACATTTGCAGGCTGATGGGTGGGATACAGAGCTTGTGAAAGGCTCCTGAAAATAAAAATATCAAGTGACAATCATATTACATCACTTTGTCAAAACTGACTGTCGCTGAGAAATAGTGACTGACGATATTGTAAGATATTATATTAAATAAGATATTGTTGAGCAAAGTAATCTTGTAGAGCTGGATTTTTTGTATTATTATAGTGAGCTGGTGATATTCAATATATTTTAATGACCCAAACCGACAATGAACTGATCCTACTAATAATAAATGTGTGCATATACAGGTACTAATACTGTGTGTATCCAAAGCCTGTGTGTCCGAAAACTATAAAAACACATCACTGAGCCTTACTGTTGCACCGGCTTCCATCATTACCATGAACACACACACCGTAGTGCATTATGTCTCAATCCCACAAACGCCGTCCTGCTGCCTCACTAGCAGCCTGGTCCCCGAAAACTTACAAAAATACAACGAAACTACATGATGAATTATGTTTTGAGGGAAACATATTTTCTCCCGATTACGTTTGTTATTGATGTATCGCAAAGGTGGATGGGACTTTCACCTGTTGGCTGACTTATTTTAATTTAACATAATAAACATACTTATTTTAAGCCAAACTCTGATGTTTTATTTTTTTTTTTAACAAGTGATTGTTTAACCATAAAAGCAATTTTGTTTGTTTTTTTCTTTTGTTTCAGTTTACAATGTTAAGCACAAAAGTGTTTAAAACTACAGCAAAAATTAAGTTTTGCGAAAAACATAATTGAGAAGACATATTTCAGTTGTATGGGAATGTAATTTTGTATGAGACAGGGTTCAAATGCACTATTTCCACCTGTGTGAGTAAAGTTTGTTATAAACTACAGTAACCAGCTACACACGAGTTCATTTCAGCTCTCCGTTTCTCTGCTGACCACTGTATTAACAAAAACAACAGAAAATATAGAAACTAGGGTTTAAAACAGGCTCAGTTTTAAAGAAGATGCTGGTATCATATGAAACTGGAAAACCTAAAGGATCCACCAACCATGTTATACTAGCTTGGGCTGCAGTTTGCCATGTTATGATTTGAGCATATTTTTTTATGCTAAATGCAGAACCTGTGAGGGTTTCTGGACAATATTTGACATCATTTTGTGTTGTTTATTGATTCCCAATGATATATATATATACGTACATTTGCACAAAGCAGTATATATATATATATATATATATATATATATATATATATATATATATATATATATCCACTCCCATGTTGATAAGAGTATTAAATACTTTCCAAGCCTCTGTTTAAAGTGCATTTTGAACAGATAAAAAAACAGGATATACTTGAGATTATATACTTGAATTGATTAACAGCCCGAGTTGAAATACATTACCGAAAGTGACATTAATGCATTATTAATTATTAATTGCTTAACAGGCAGCAATGATGACTCTAATACTCATATAACACTAGCTGATGAAGCCTGTTCCTCGACAGACTTTTCAGGATTAGCATTTGGATGAAAACAAATATATTGCTGCCATCCGGTCAGATGTAAACCCCAGCACTCATTTCTTAGATTGACAATGTGAGACAGAAACACTGCATCAACACTTCCTGCGGTAGCTCCCTGTATTTGTGCCACTGGAGTTCTTTGCAGAGCCTAGCGAGCGGCAGCACTTGCTGCATTGAAGCTCAGCGCTGCTCGTTCTCTCCCACTAATCACAAGGTTTGGGGCTGCGGCATTATGCTAACTTACACTGGCAAAGGGGAGGGGCCAAGGGGCCGCTTTGATAAGTCGAGCATGGCGAACATGAATGAGGCAGCGACAGGCGAGGCAAAACACACATTCATTCCTCTCACAATGCCGAGCAGCACTTTTAATTAAACCTTATCCAACATGATGAATAATGCAACAGCTTCCTTGCAATCCACCGTCTCCTTTCTGTTGCTCACCACGCTGTATTCAACCATCTCATCCAGTCACATGCATACATTAGGCAGAGGAATGGCAAAGAAAGGCTCCGCTCTTTCTGCTGCACAACATAATAAATACACAAACTCTTTTATAGTTTTGTCAGCAGGGGAAAAAAGTGGCGGTGCAGAACCGAGCAGCAGTGGTTCAGATTGTCTGATACCAAGTCTGCTGTTTTGTTGCTTTGTTTCGAACATGTCAGAACTGACATAGTGGGAAGTATGTACTAAGTTTACACATGTTCAAGAAGCATTCACGCTCTTAACTAAAAAGCAGGTATAACTGTGACTCCATTCAGCCTCTATTACAAGGGCAAAGGGCTCAGTGTGAAGCTCATGGAGACAAAGTCCAACATAACATGTTCCCCGTGGGAGAGAGATGGCCTCACTGCATCAGACAAGACCAGCCGCTGAGAAACACATCAGTCCCCCTCTTCTGAACTCATGGACACACTCCTAAAGGGATAGAGAGAGGTGGAGGGAGGGTGAGAGCAGGAGGGGGCTGCCGGTCAGAGAGAAAGGCAGCAAAAGGGATATTCAGAGCATTGAGGAGTGAAAGGATTGTATGGGAGAGTGAACCCATTACAGGGCAGACTGGCTGGGGCATGGGAAGACACGGAGAGGGCGGCGGGGAGGTGCTGGGTTGTATTTAGCCCCGAGAGGATCAGCAGAGGGAGGTTTTAACAGGGAACCTCAGAGACTCTACTGAACCCAGACAGGCCACAGTTAATAAGGAGGACTGAAAGCTGCAATATACGACATGTTTAAAATCAACGGGGCTATAAACAAACCAGATACATTGTGTGTTTGAGACCTGATCTGTTCCTGCATATTTTTTCTGATTAAAGTATACATTTATCCAAATGAAAACATTTCTCCACTCACCACTAGCAGTGTCTAGACCTGCAGATAGTTTTGGCTCTCCATGTTTATGCCAACAGTTTTAATTCTGTATCTAAATCTTCTGGTCTGTGAAAGATCACTGCAAGAAATTTTATGTACGCTGCTTGAAAATTTAAACAGGACTCGGTCCAAGCTGAGCATGTTGCTACAGCATGTATGTTCAGTCTGTGAATCTGTGGCTGAATTGTCATCCTTATAGTTAGTGGTCACGTCTATAATGATAAATCCACTAATAGTATGTGTCTACATCCTCCGTCCTTTTCACACTGAGGTCAAGGCTACTTTATGCAAATCAGGGCCGTACGGCCAGCGCAACTCGCCACCTCTCTGAGAAACTTTTAAACTAACCATTGTCGATCCAAAATAAAGATAGATTCATCAACTGAATGGCTTATTGCTCAAATAAAATGTTTTCAGAAAGAGAAGAAAGTTTCCAAACAAGTCGCCATGTTGGTTCTGGTTTGAAAGCTGGGAGCAGCAGCCCACGAGGGAAGGCGTTCGTCCAATCAGGCCCCTGGTGCCTTCTGTCTAGTGGTGGCCCCATAGATATAACAAACTGCTTAATATCTATGGGCAGACCATCAAGCGTCCAATACTGGGCTACTGTAGGAACATGACGGTGCAACCACAGACTGTATAAAATATGTACGTGGTCTCTGTGACATCGTGACACTTTCTGAAGGGGGCGCCCACCTAAGTCCTGACTAATCCAAAAACAGGCAAAGAGGTGCATCATTGGTGGAGCTGAGGCAGCCAGTGGTCTAGTAGTTGGTAGCCAGGTAGTAGCTAGCAACCTGAGACGGCACCCACCTGTCACTCAGCCACAGCATTAATTATGCCAAACTTTAAGCCTTAATATAATTTTCATGAGTGACTTATATAAAAATTCATCCTCCAAATAAACAGGGAAATTAGCTACAGAGACCAAAACATGCTGTAAACATGTTTATTTCTGCTGTAAAGTTGGGTATTTTAAGATGGAGGTCTATGGGGCGCCTGCCTCAAGTGGCCATTCAATGAACTACTGTTTTCGGCACCGCTACACCAGCTTCAGTTCTCAGCACCGGAGGTTGGGTGAAGCATGGTGGACTCTGTGAAGAGGACTCACTCCCTATATCGATATGAAGGTCTCATTCTAAGCTAACAAAAACACAGTCATAGTTTCAGGTGATTTTACACACACATCCACCTAAATGTTACACACTGTTCCTTTAAGTCTGGTTTGTATGATACTCATAAAAACATAAAACCTTTCATCATATCTAACTACAATAGCACCCTGTATTTTTCCTCCTGTGTGCATTTGTTGAGGTTTAGGGTTAATAACAACATGAGGTTTTGACAAAAGGCATTTTTTATATGGGCATAGTGCAGTTTATAGACACTAGTATTCCAAACTTCCCTAGAAGAGTTCGGAAATTAGTTCAGGAGCAAAAAACAAGCAACTATGTGGAGCCTTTTGAGGAGAGAGAGCAGAGAGATGGAGGAGGGGGTGGAGGGATGGAGGGATGCAGGGGATGAGATGCGGGGTGTTTTTTTGGAGAGGAATGTGTTTCTGCAGCAGAGCCAACCAGTCCCACAGCCCTGCATGGCCCCGATAAAGCTCAGCACTGTCAGGCTGCTGCTGGAGCACATACTGAGGTAGCACGCTGGGTGGGTGGGGGTGGTGGTGGTGGGGGTGGTCAGGTGGGTAAGAACATGGTACTGTGAGAGGGCAACTGTAGGCCACCGCTGAATGTATGACAGTATTTCTGTGTTCAGTCTTTTTATAAAGCACGTTTTAAGTGTGTAACGTGAACACTTAAATGAGGGCTGTTAACTGATTACAACATTTACTAATCACAAATGAACCACACATTTTTTTATCTCTTCGAAAGGTACCTTAAAGGGAGATTTGTCAGGTATTTAATACTCTTATCAATATTGGAGTGGACAATTATGCTTCTTTTTGTAAACGTATGTATATATTTATTATTGGAAATCAATAAATCAACACAGAACAATGACATAATATTGTCCAGAAACCCTCACAGTTCTGACTTTAGCAGACAACACCAGCTGTCAGTGTGTCAGAGTGCTGACTGGACTACGACTTGATCCAGACTGACTGGGATTATCATAAAGTGGGCATGTCTGTAAAGGGGAGACTGGTGGGGACCCAGAGAACCCATTTACATTCACACATCTGGAGGTCAGAGGTCAAGGGACCCCTTTGAAAATTTGCATTCCTGTGTATGCTCATCTAAATTTAGTGAATGTTTAGAGCGACTATAACATGGTTGGTACTGATGGATTCCTTTAGCTTTCTGGTTTCATATGATACCAGCATCTTCACCGCTGAGCCCACTACAACCAAAAATCATAAGTTGCCTTAACACACTAAAGAAATTAGTGGCGTTAAAACTTTGGATTAACACATTATTGTGTTAACTTCAACAGCCCTTACATTAATGCTTGGTCCAAGTGAAGGTACAAGGTATTTTCCCTCAATCTGTTGTTACGCACATTTTTTGTGGATTAAAAACCAACAAACAAAAAAAAATGAATAGAAAGTCAGAAAACAACCCTTTCGCTAAGCTAAGTGTTGATGTTGAACAATTCTGCCAAACCTGGAATTACATGCAGTGGCAAAAATCATGTCTTTCTGTGTGTAATGGCAATTAAGGTATGAGGTAACTAAAACACCGGGTTAAGATTAAGGGAAGACTGTGGTAATGGTTTTCAAGAAACAAACCTTTACTGTTGGATTTGTGACCTGCAGTCTCCAGTGTGAGATGGTGAGAGAAAAGCTACACAGTTATCCACTACGGATGTCCTCACCCTCACTTTTTGTTTTACTAACACACCACTCCCTCGGCACAGGGATGCACAGGATGCCGAGGATATTAAACCGTGAAAAACAAGATACTGCAAAAAAACAAAACAAAGAAAGAGGTTTTTACAGTTGGCTGAGGTGGAAATTGAAAAGATCAGATGTGGTTGAGGGCTGATAGAAACAAGTTTTTGACTTCACCTTCACCGTGTGAGTCCTGCTTCTTTCTCGTCTTCTGCTGTAGACAGAGCATATTAATCTTTGGGCCTGAGGGAAGGTATCAAGTATTTTCAAGTCAAAAGGCTCAAGTCCAAGTGAAGTCATGCAACACAGTCTCACGGCGGTTTGTGAAATGGTCACAACATTTTATCTAATTGATTCGTGAAACCAACTCCCCTTTTTTTGTGACGCTCAATACGACTTTCGTCAAAATATTTTTAGTTTGATGAGTTTTTGTACGGATGTCCTGCAACATGTGACGTATGTGACAGTTTCCGCTCCAGTCTTTTCAAAATAAAACTGCTTAGTTATAGTAGGTTTAGGAGAAAAATCAACTTGGTTAGGCTTAGGTAACAAACTACTTAACTAAGTTAAGTACTACTACTACTACTACTAATTAAGTTTAGGAAAAGAAAATGGTTTGGATTAAAATTAAAACACCGGAAGTGTGTAAGTGCAGAAGTGATGTGACAAAAACCACTTAGTTAGGTTTAGGAAAAGACCTTGGTTTGGGCTAAAAGAGCATCGGAAATACTGTAACTTCGTTATGGAAGTTACTGCATGTGACAAATAAATCAACTCTGACTTCTGGTTTCATACAGGACACAAACACAGGTCTCCTGACTGAAAGATCTGCTTTTTGACCCACTCATCCACCCCGACCTCCTCGCTATGCTTTGTTCGCCACTTTTCATACTTCCTGGTTCACATTTATGTGGATCACATACGAGTTGATTTCATGCTGACCATCACGAAGAAATGAGAAATTCATGTGTATGTACACAAATCAATACATTCAACTTTGTGACTATTTTTCAAACTACTGTGCGACTGGGTTAAGTAACGGATCACTAGTTTTAAAGTCCAAGTCAAATTGCAAGTCTTTTTTGATTTTGTCAAGTCCACTCCTTTGGGTAGCAGAACTCTGGCCCTTGTTGCATGTAGCTCTGTACCAGTATAGCAGCTGATAAAAACACTGCAGGGTATACGTGGATCAGCAAAAACAAATCAGTTCACTACGAAGGACACGACAAGAAATGCTATCTCATGAGGGAAGCAGTAATTAAATACTATGGCGGATCAGAAACACTGATGCTTGATTAATAATGAAACCTCCTCACATCCCCTTGAATGTACCCTGTTTGCATAATGGAAACATGCATTGATTCACACATTATAAACATGACTACAGAGAGCTCAGGTCAACCAGACACACGACCTCAATGTGAAGATGTGATCAGGAAGTCTGCCAGCAGAATACGTCCACTTATCTCACTGCAGGGGAAGGTCAACTGAGCGCAACTTCAAAAGGGAATCAATAGCCATAATATTTCTTTGCACTTTGTGTAAACAGGCCCAATAGCGGGGAAGCTTTCCCCCTGCTTCTCCTTCAACACTCCTCCCTTTCATGCGCTGACATTCATTTCTTGCCACTCTCTTCCCCTGCAGTGTGGGCTCATGTATACTAGGCACAGTGTTTCCAGGCCACTCATATACAGGGCTGCAGTGTGCTGTTAACATGCAGACTCCCCGGTGTGTGTATAATTTGCAAGTCATGTCCAATTCGGATCGAGTCAGTCTCCTGCTGACTTCCTGCCTGGGCTCGCTGATGAATGCTGGGAAAACAGATCTGGTACAGTACAGTCACAAGACCCTCACGCTGGAGCCAACAACCAGTGTGAGATGTTGAAGAGTGACTCAGCTCTTTTAGATTAAAGCTAAAAACCGTATCATTTACTGCCAAAGTATTCTTCATCATTGTTCAGTGTTTCCCTCAGATTGTTGTTCATGTCATTGTGGAAAAGAACATGTAAACCATCACGGGAAAGTCTCGATTTCCAACCCAGAATAATACACATACTGTACATAGTTAGGCTATACTGAACTAGAAAAACAGCGAGCCTTTAGAACCAATTCAAGACCATAATAAAAATCACAATACTGTCAAAGTTAATGCGATAATAATGTGTTAACACAAATATGTTTCAATGTCACTAATTTCATTAATAACGATTTCTCATTAACACAACTTGTGATTTTTAGGTTGTAGCAGCTCAATTTTAAGACACTGGTATCATATAAAACTAGAAAACCTGATGAATCCACTGGTACGAACCAGGTCAGACTAGCTTGTTGAGAAGGAGGCAAAATAACAAAGGCTAAATTGCAGCAAGAAAAACTGGTATGACCATTTTCAAAGGGGTCCCTTGACCTCTGACCTCCAGATGTGTGAATGTAAATGGGTTCTCTGGGTCCCCACCAGTCTCCCCTTTACAGACATGCCCACTTTATGATAGTCCCAGTCAGTTTGGATCAAGTCATAGTCAAGTCAGCAAGTCTGATACACTGATAGCTGTTGTTGACTGTTGGGCTGATTTGAGTATATTTTTTATGTTAAATGCAGAACCTGTGAGGGTTTCTGGACAATATATGTCATTGTTTTGTGTTGTTAATTGATTTCCAATAATAAATATCTACATACATTTGTATAAAACAGCATACTTGAGTGTTAAATACTTGACAAATCTTCTTTTAATGTACATATTTAACAGATAAAAATGTGGGATTAATCACGATTAACTACGGACAATCAGGTGATTAATCACGGTTGATATTTCAATTGATTGACAGCCCTATAATAGATACGTGAGGCAGGAAAAGCTCTATGTCAGCGCCTCACATTCATAGCATGTACCCTTCCCAACCCATCTTATCTCCCCTTATCTATCCCACATTTTCCCCTCATCTCACTGAAGTATAGCACTTCCCTCTCTGGCTCGTAATAGGAAAAACCAATAAAGATTAGTTACCAGGAGGGCCGGTGATGGTCACACACGCACTAAAATATTAAGATACTTTTGTGCAATACTAAAATAAGCACAGATCCCATAAAAAGTTGTTACCTCCTTTTGTGGTATTCAACGATGGGAGTCAGCGCTGACAAGAGGGAAAAAAAAAAAAAAAAAAAAAGGAAAAGCTCTATGGCAACTGAGAAAACTTCCTCAACTGCTGCCGAGGACTGTGTGCTGCGGTCGAAAGCTCCAGAACAAACACACACGTGAATCTTGAGTTGAGGGTGTTTTGTCAACTGCTGTTACCATAGCAACCATAAAAGACTGAGGAAAACAATGCAGGAGTTAATTATACCGACCAGCAGAATGATCATTATAGTTACCATAACAGACCTGATCTTAGAGTATGATCATTGTGCTCACAACTGCCCAAATGAGCCGCACCAGAGGTTGAACTGGACCAGAGTTTGAACTGGACCAGAGTTTGACTAAAGCGAACTAAATGCTGGTTTGTGAAATAGCCCTGAGTTCAGCTGTGTGTGTGTCACCAGACTTTGACTGACAGCTTTCACACCAGCCCAAACACGCTGTACGAACTGGGCAAATGGATCTGAGTTTATTCAAACCAAACCGAACAAGTTAGGTGTGAAAGGACCCTCAAAAAATTTCAAATACTAATATCCAGATTGCCATGAAATTTATTATTTATTTATAATTTATAAATTTCTCCACTGTGGGACAAATAAAGGAATATCTTATCTTATCTTATCTCTTATCTTATTCAGAGAAGTAGTCCTGAAGCACATGCTGCTCTCTGAACATGGCTATGGTGAAGAAGGAGCTGTCGAGCGAGCAACGGGTTTGAATAAAGGCCCTTATTGATGCTGACCGGAGTTACCGCCGCATAGCCAGGGACATGAGATGCAGTCCAAGCGTTGTAAAGTACACTTTAGACCCCCATGATGCCTCCAATTCACACCAGAACCAAAAGGGGGAAGGTAGAATAAAGAAACTTTCAGACAAGTGAAGCATCTAAAAATTCTCAGTCTTAAGGACCGAAGAAAGACCCCACGAGAACTGCATGATGAGATCAACACTACAATGACTAATGGTGCAACAGTGTCTTCAAGAACTGTGTGTCGGAAACTGGAAGACGGACTTGTTGGCAGAATAGCAGCAAAGGAGCCATTATTGAAAGAGCAAAATAGAATGAAATGCTGAAGTTCTCATATATACTGACACTATGCCAGAGATAGAGATGTGCTGCTGTAACTGCTGCAAAAGGTGGACATGCCAAATATTAGAGTTAAAGTGGATAAAGGCCCAAACACGTGAACATGCACACTGAGGCAGACACAAGCACATACTTGGACACACACACTTCCCTCCTCACACAAAAGCTCCTCAGTTTGTTCAGTCCTCCTCAGCAGCTACATGCTCACTTGACAAAAGCTCCACTGTCTACTCACTACACCCTTCAGATTGGCTTCTCAATCCGATTTTTATGGGCAAATATTTACTGCTATGGTATACACAGAATCAATGGGGTCTGCGAGGAAAGTCACATTCTTGTAGACTGCGTGGAGGCCATACATGGCAGGACGAGGCTGAGGCCATTTTGAGGGTAAAACTAGATGTCTTTTGGATGTATGAGCATCTAGAGGCTCGGCATGTTCATTAGTCATCTCATTCAGTCTTGGGCTGTTCTTAGCTCCACCACCCAGTGTCACTTCTGGTTGCAAACCCCGAGATGGCAACAGCCAAAAACCAAAATGGCGACAGCCAAATGCCAAACTCAAGGCTTCAAAACAGCAGTCCACAGACCAGTCCAGTCCACAAACCAGTAGCAGTCCACATGAGTGACGTCACGGTGACTCCGTCCACTTCTTCTACACAGTCTGTGCTCAGTAAACATGAGTTTATGGTCTAAATTGCTAGTTTTAAGTCTTCCTCAATACAGAATGAAGTTCATTTAGTAAATGATGGTCCTATTTAGAGTCAAGTAGACCATAAAGCAGCGTCGCTATAATGGCGTCACTAACACAGCGTTGTTCAGCTGCAGTTGTTCGGTTGCACTAAAAGTCACTCTGAGGAGCTAGCTGTTCATTTATTCTAGTAATTACATTACAAACCAAGCCTTTTGCTAGCCGAATTAACATCAAGGTACCATGAACTACGGATACACCGAGTGCAAGCGTTAGCTGCAAACAGTACCTGGCCCTGCCGGGTAACGTTCTTCCCCAGTTCCAATCCCTCATCCAAATATGGTCACTTCTGGTTCCAAAAAAACAAGATGGCGACAGTCAAAATGCTGAATTAGAGGCGTCAAAATGGTCCACAAGCCAATGGATGAAGTCACAGTGACTACGTCCACCTCTCATATACAGTCTATGGTATGGATACGCTTGCCATGAAAGTGTGGAATGACTGGCAGAAATAGTCCACTGCTGACTGCTGCTGCTGAAAATGAAAATGTGAGCCGCAGCTTGATTGCATGCGGTCAGGAGTTGTGCAAAGTGAAGCAAAGACCTGTCCACTTGAGTTGAAAATGAGCTTGGGCAAAATAAAAATTGGAATGTACTTCATAATGAAGAGAAATGTTGTTGTTGTGAGCTATGCTAAGTCGGTACAGTCGGTACGGTATTGGCTATTATAGACGGACTGAAAAAGGGTGTAATGTTTAGCTGCCCACCAGCCGGAGAAAACCTCATTTTACAGCTAAACAGTAACTACAAGATGTTTCTGAAAACATTTGATCAGAGAAATAGTTATTACAGTAACAGAATATTGATTAATATTTGATCAGCGCTGCCTAGTTTGACCTTTTGATCGGAGTTTGCAAGTGATTGACAGCTGCCTAGGAACACACCGTCTGAAATGACCTGTGATTGGCCAAAGTCTTCCGTCATGGACTAGATGTTTTAAAGCCTGAAAACAGAGCCATGAGGAGGTGCAGAAGTCTAGTTTTCAAACATTTTTCAATGGCATACAGTACATATTAAGTGTCAATGTGTCATTTAAAGAAACTGACTCTCATCTGAGTTACAACGGTTGAGGAGGCTTTCAGTTCAGTAGTGAAACAACACACTGCTGCTCTAGATCATTTTAGTCCGACAAAGCTGCCAGGAATAATACAAACACAAAGTGGGTCGCATCTCTGCAGTGCTTTCTGCAATCATGTTAACATGGCTAAATGAGTAGACAAGTCCTCATTGTACCACTGTGCCATGTACCCGCTTCATGCCCAGGGATGGTGTCGTTAGGATTTTATTGATACTACTGCTGTTATTGATACTCCTTATTGGCTCAGTCCTTTATCAATATTCTTATCAGATCTTTTTCAGTACTAAATAATTGCTTTTAATATATTATTTAAAAAAAGAATAAATTCAGAACAGGATTATATTTTATCTATATTTTAAACATAGCTAAGCATTACTAGAGCAGCAGCAGTAATACATCACTATATAAACTTAAACTAATCTAGAATATCAATAAAATAAATCATATTCCTGAGTGAAGCTGCTAAAGACTGAAGAACACAAACATCAATCAGTATCAGTCCTTCCTCCTGTCCTCCATCAGTCAGTATCAGTCCTCCCTCCTGTCCTCCATCAGTCAGTATCAGTCCTTCCTCCTGTCCTCTGTCCTCCATCAGTCAGTATCAGTCCTTCCTCCTGTCCTCTGTCCTCCATCAGTCAGTATCAGTCCTTCCTCCTGTCCTCCATCAGTCAGTATCAGTCCTTCCTCCTGTCCTCATCAGTCAGTATCAGTCCTTCCTCCTGTCCTCTGTCCTCCATCAGTCAGTATCAGTACCAGACAGAGGATGAGCTCTTAGCCAGCAGATCAGTTAGTCTACAATAACTGATCTGCTGAAAGAAATTCGCAGCCAGACCACCCACATGAGTGCGGACATGAAAAAAAGTCAAGATGTATTATTAAATCAACACTTCCAGCTTTCATTTCAAAATAAAACCCCTCAAGTGTTTTTCTATGGGCAGAACTCCTTCATTTGTTAACACAAGGCTTTTATTCTGAAATATGTGTAGGACAGTGTTGTAGAACATGCAGGGACATGCAGGGCTCCATGAATGAATATAGTATGGGATTTTAATTGTAGATTATTGCTATCATTTACAAATGACCACACGTTTCTTGACCTTTGTCTTTCTAAAAATAAATATAAATGACATTCATAATGACATGAAATGGACATTATGAGGCTCAAACTCACTGCAGAAAGGCAGCTAACACGCAGCTGGTGTGAACAACGGAGGCATGAATCACGCAGCCCTGAGGTAACGCAGCCGCCATGCGTTGGTCAAGCGGCTGGTCTGGCACACGGCTAACATTTGCAAGAGTTTGATTGAAGAGACAGACCATAAGTGATGTTCAATAAATGTTTACGTCAGAAACTCTGTGTATCATTTGTTATTATCGGCTGTCTTGAGTCTATAAAAAATCGGCATCGGCTATCAAAAACCCATATCAGTCGACCTCTACGATGAAAACCTTTTCGCTTAGTCCCCAGAAATGACACTTGAATTTTGTAAAGTGCTAAAGCGTTGCCTTTCCTACTGTCTACTACTATCACTGCAGTCATTATTGAAAAGTATATCCATAAAATGCTGTCAAAAACTGTCATTTTTGCTCAGAAAATGTGCTACTGCAATCCAAGGTAGAGGTTATATGGAGGGGAGGAAGCAGCACATACAGCACATGCATCCCTCTCTGTATCCATCTGAGCTCAACTCATTATCCCACAGCGCTTTTAATCGCAGACTGACAAAGTTAAACTCATTAGCATACTTTATTTGACACTAATTCACTCAGCGGAGACAAGAAGCTCCAGATCTGCTGCTGTAGAGGAGCTGTTGGCTGCACCACATAAGAAGGAATTGGTTTTTCTTTTTGGAGGAGCAAAAAAGGAAGGAGGTGCATGTGCAGTGCTCATTAGGGAGAGCCATATGGTAGAGAAAAGAGGAGGAGAGGGGGAAAAAAAGCACTGGGAGAGATGGAGTGAAAATGGTACAGCACTTTGTCTGCATCGCTGGAAAACATCCTCCATTGTTGAGATTTGTACACAGCTACCAAACCGCTGTCGTATCACTTTCTCAGGTTTTTAGTTTTCCTTAGAAAGGTGAGCATTTTTCATTTCAACAAAGAGCAGAGAGGAACTGAGAGGGGTTTTCTTTATCAGTGAAAATGACGCCAACACAAACATGCAGAAATATATCAATAATCAACCCTGCGAGTGTTACTGTGACGAGAGGGAAGCTTATGATAATGGGAGTCAGATCTCCTCCTACGTGTCAGCCTGATGGCATCTGGTGCCTCCACTGATCAACAAATTATACATGAAATCAATTCCTGCAGCTCCTGGAGGCCTCCACCCTCCCTCCGTCTTCCTCCTTCACCTCTGTTCTCCTCCTCCTACTTTCCGTTTTGTCTTCATTCCTCCTCCTTTGTCCAGCCCCCTCCCCACCTCCCTCGCCCTCCTCCTTTCCTGGCTTTGTCCTCTTTTCCCCTCATCCTCAGACTTGACAACAAGTAGGAGAAGTTTGTGAGTGGGTACCCAGGGGGAGGCGTGAGCCAACCACAACCCTCCTCCACCCTCCTCCTATACCTTCCCATCACTCCCTCTTTTCTTCTCTCTGTCCTGCCTCTCCTCTGACCGTCTGATAGAGCACGCTTCATCACATCCAATCCCCCCACCTGTCAATCATCCCTGCACACAGAGAGAGTGAAAAAGATACTTTCTGTGTTAGTTAAATTATTAGTACTACACGTCAGTGCTATCGCTTCTATATCGATGCAGGATGCTACTAGCTAGAAGTACTACCACCACTACAGACGTGGGAAACCGACCCAGATCATGCAGACATTCATTTTCAAGACACAAATACGAACCCTGATCTGAAATGGATTGGAGGATAATTAGACCCCAGCAGACTCTGACACAGATAAGCACTGGCAGCAGCATGAGGCTCCACCAGTTAACCAGCAGCAATACATACTCACACTCAATAATCACGATTATTTAACATGACTACTCATTGACTTTGGAAACATCATGCATTTAGAGAGAACATTTTGTATATTTCAAAGTTAACTGCATCACTCAGGTGCACTTTGAGAGCTAAATGAAGAGGTTAGATCTATGAAGAACGTTGTGCTCTTGTGAACAATTTCATCGTAAACACATCGGTTGTATAGATATTGAGGCTGTCAATCCATTAAAATATTTCATTGTCATTAATTGCAAAATAATCACACAGTTTTTATCTGTTCAAAATGTACCTTTAAGGGAGATTTGTTAGTCACTTAATACTCATCAACATTGGAGAGGACAAATATGCTGCTTTATGCAAATGTATTTATATATTTCTTATTGAAAATCAGGTAATATCACAAAACAATGACAGATATTGTCCAGAAACCCTCATAGGTTCTGACTTTAGGATAAAAATATGCTCAAATCATAGCACAGTAAGCTGCAGCCCAACAGGCAACAACAGCTGACGATGACTTGATCCAGACTGACTGAGATTATCATAAAGTGGGCATGTCTGTAAAGGGGAGACTGGACCAGAGAACCCATTTACATTCACATATCTGGAGGTCAGAGGTCAGGGGACTGCTTTGAAAATAACCATGACAGTTTTTCCTCACCAAAATTTAGCACAAATTTGGAGCGTTATTTAACCTCCGTCCCAACAAGCTAGTAAGACCTGGTTGGTACCGATGGATTTCTTAGATATTCTAGTTTACTCTTCTTCACTCTAGCTTTAAAACTGAGTGGCAAGGTCCTGTAAAGTTCACAGCTTCACCTTCCCCCTGGGCCTATCAGGACCGCTGTAACGGGGTGCTCTGGGTTTACGTATAACACAAAACAAAACAAGAACATCACTGCGAAACGGAACGTGGCACAATAATCATTTTATCTTGTTTTCATTATCATTGGAGGACAAAGTCGTGATTGGAAATAAAATTTAATTAATCACCCAGCGCTGCTTGTGGCAAAAGAACCCTACCTAACCTGACTAGGACCTGGCCCAAGTACTGGTTACCACCAATCAGCTATAGCAAATGGTTAGGTTAGGTCTGTGACAGGACGTTAACTCTGGTCTCCTCCATGAACCTGTGATCGTCTACATGGCCTCTACACTTTCCCCCTCGTTGTACGCATGCTTACCTACGCTGGTTCTGGTTATTGGCCCTGGACCAAAACTGGGAGCTGAGGAATCATCCACTAAAAACATGATCCCTAAAGACACTCCACTAGTTTACCTGATATTCAGTCCAGTCAACCGAGCCTAAAACTGAAATCCTTGAATATGATTTTTTTAATAAACCACATATCAGTGAAATGATACCCTGCTTAGGACTGCGGGAGTATAGTTGGTGATGATTTAGGAAAGGAGTGAAGAGAGAGGGATAAGAAGTGAAAATGAAAAGCGTGGAGCCTCGCAGCGCATTTTAATCTCAACTGAACATGCAGCCTATGAGAAGTTAATGTTAAAAGATGCACATGCTACAGAAATATCGCTTCATATAAAAATATTCTGCATTTTCATGACATGCAGTTGAGGCTCTACTCTGCACATAATGAGAGCCTGTAGTACAAATGTCATGTCCATGAAAGCAGGATGTGGACGGTAAATGAGGTAAACAGGGGTGGAAAGGGACTGCATACAGACTGTAAGATGAAATGAAAGCCCACCTCACTGGCAGCCACTGAATTTGTAAAGTTAGAAGAGGTAGAGGGAGAGTAAACCTGGCTGATTTGACTGAAGGCTCCCCATTTCTCAAGGCTATGCCTGCGGTTATCCTTCCTTCCCCCACCTCCGATTTCCCCCCTCCGGCTCACAGCAGGGATATACTTTAAATCACTTTGTCCTCTACCTAGAAAAACTTTCTGACAGGTCGTTTTGTGGACCGCACAAATCTATTTCTTCCTGCTACAGAGCCAGAAATATTCCTTTCTGTCCTGTTGACTTTGTACGTTTTAGACACCGATGGCTTAAGTAGAAAGATGCCAGCGTAGAAACACACCAGGGGACAAACAGAGCTTTTACTTTCAAGAGAAATGCCAGCACAGCTATGACGGTTCCCTGCATTTTATCCCCCCAAAAACTGTAGCGTGGTCACTGAGATGATACCTCTGGCTGGTGGGAGTGTGTGTCTGTGTTTAGATAAATAGCTGGCACCTCTACATTCTGGACACTACAGTGGAGCTTCGCCTGCAGCTGTTATCTTCAAAGTGACACAGTGAAGCTGGAGGGCCAGCGGGTCCCGTAGCCGACCTGTGATGGCTGACTGCACAGGCGGAGTAGAAAGGCTGCTGCTTTGTGTGAAGCCCGGCTACAAGACCAGGAGCTCAGAGAACAGCACTCAACCACATGACATCAGCTGACGGGACAAACTATACAATTAATGCAGGTTAATATGTTAAAACAATGTCCTCTGTTGGCCCTGCAAACCATGTTGTTTCTTTAAAAAATGACATTCTTATAATATCACAAACACAAAATGTCTCACTCTTTGTCTCTTTGGTACCAGCGGATGCCCCTCTCTAGAGCAGTGGTTGTCAGCCTCGGGGTCACAAGATGCATTAACACAACTTGAATTTTTTGATTAACCTTTTAAAAATCTGGCAGGTCTTTTGCGGGTTGTAACAGGTTCAACTGTAAAGCTATACTAAAGATACTGGCATCATCTGAAACTAGAAAACCTAATGAATCCATTGGTACCAACCATTTCACTAGCTTGAAACAACCTGAAGAGGTTAACCTAGGTGTTGCAGTAGCATCAGTTATATCACAACATTAAAAGGAGAGCAAAGAACGACACTGAAGGCTTTTCTAGATGGAAAAGATGCTTTCGCTCTTCTCCTGATTGGCTTCGGCAAGAGTTTGATTGACTGATGGTTCATCCAATCACCTCCCAAATATTTTCTAAGCCTGCCTTTTACAAATAGTCTCCAATAACAGCTTCTCCGTGATGGTTACTACATTACTGTTCACAACTTTTGCAAATGGAAAACCAAAAAAAGATCGCTTCCAGTCATGCCGTGAAACACAGAGTGGAAATGTGGCATTAGTGTGCTTGCTTTTCACCAATAGATATCAGCAGACGGTTTAATTATAGCATCCCAATCCAACTCTATCTCCTAGAAATTAATTTCAAAGACATATCCTCATTTGTAACTGCAAATATGTTTTGAAGGACACCCGATTTCCGGATTAATTGTTCTATTAATTTACGTAACTGGCAAGACCTAAAGATGTTGATACTTAATGTATTAAAATTACTGTCTACGTATTAAAATGTCTGATCTCGTGATACAATAAAATAAAAATATTTTAGCCATCACATAACAACAATCATCACAGAATAATAGTCTTATAATTTATCTAGCTTTGTTCACAATTTGATCATCTATAAGTCCAATATTCACTCTCTTTGTAGCTCTGCTTTGGTCTCAACTAACTCGACAAAAACACCTGACTCTTCAGCTGCTACAGGCTCCACTCTGTTCCCCAGCTAGCCGCTAACCTTGTCTGCCTGCTGTTGGCTGCTGGGCAGGTCGTGTCCGGTGGGTTTTTCACTGACAACAGGTCGATGACGGCGACAGTGAAACCAAAACAAAGAGCTGAAAGATGCTAAAAGGCTCCGTAGAGCTGAGGTGTGATCATTCTCGATGGATAATTTATTTCTTTGTTCATATAAATATATAATATACGTCTCTATAATGCAGATTTGTTTTAACGCCACTAATTTCTTTAGCACATTGAAACACCTTGTGATGTTTAGGTCAGAGACTCAGTTTTAAAGCCTGAGTGAAGATACTGGTATCATGTGAAACTAGAAAACCCATTAAATCCATTACCACCCATGCTCTCTGTACTAGTTCGCTGTAAAGGAGTGTAAAAACTGCCATGGCCATATTCAAAGGATATATGAAAAATTTTATGATTTGAATGTATTTTTATGCTAAATGTGAGGGTTTCTGGACAATATATGTCACTGTTTTGTGTTGTTGATTGATTTCATTTCTATACAGTACATACATTTCCATTAAATGGCATATTTGTCTACTCCCATGTTGAAGAGTATTAAATACTCTACAAATCTCCCTTTAAGGTACATTTTGAACAGATGAAAAAATGTGAGATTAATTTCTGATTAATCATGATTAACTATGGAATTAATCGCTATTAAATGCTTTAATCGATTGACAGCCCAATCTAAAATACAATATATTCTTCTACCATGACATTTTCTATTCAATGTCACATTGATATCAATTCATTCACATCAAAAATCATCAAAATTGTTTCTGTTTAGAAAATGTACATGTATGGATACGTAAAAGCATTCATTAATATTGCAATAGACAATGTTCTGGACAGTATTTGTCATTGTTTTGTGTTGTTAATTAATTTCCAGTACTAAATATATGCATACATTTGCATAAAACAGCATATTTGTCCATGTTGATAAGAGTGTTAAATACTTGACTAATCTCCCTTTAATGTACATTTTGAACAGATAAAAAAATGGGATTTGATTTGTGTAATTGTGATTAACTATGGACATTCAAGTGATTTATAGCAATTAAATATTTTAATCAACTGAAAGCTAATATATATTATTGCAGCTTTAAGATCTCACAAATGAAAAGAATGGCAACAAATATCTAGATATCGTATCTCAGCGTAGATCTGCAGCGATGCTTCAATCCTCTGAAGACTTGCTTTCAAAATACAACTGACTAATTTCTTATTTGGACAGAGGCACCGAGCTGTTGATTTGACTCCTTTCATGTTGCTTTTTGCTCCCTGATTGAATCAATGTTTTATGCTTTGTTATGTATTCTGACTGTGAGCACACTGCGTCCAATTCTTCACACACTCTCGCCTCAAGTCTCACAGTGTTGAAGCTCAGAGACAGGGCAGCTGTCTCCCACTTGTTGTTGGGACTCGAGGTTGAACTGTGTGGTCACTGAGTGGATTGATGTGTGTGTGTGTGTGTGTGTGTGTGTGTGTGTGTGTGTGTGTGTGTGTTGGGGGGGCGTTGCCTTCACTCGACACCAAGTTGCATCAGCTAATCTTGTGAATAATGCAGAATCATGAATAAACATAGATCAATGCAGCGCAATACTGTAAAGGAGACCTGCCTTTTTTCCCCTTCCCCCTTTCTTCTCTTCTCCACCCCTGCCTCCATTTGTTCAGTCCACTCCTTCTATCTCTCTCTTCTCTCACCACAAAAACACTCTTTTTTCCCCTTTCCCTCCCTGCCAAAATCAAACACTCCCACTATGTCCCCCATCCTCTGTCACTCTCTCTCCATCCTTTTCTTGTCCTCTCTGGCCACAGCGGTGACAGACATTGTAGTGCTGTAGTGTTGCTGTGTCTCAGTGTGGACGAGTCAGGCCCGGCCTTCACTCTCAGCTCAATAGCTGCCCGGGTTTCCTCAAAGGCAGCCATCCAGCCAGCACAAAGCCTGCCCACTGGGAATAGACCCACAAAAGAGAAAGGGGCTGCTCGCCTCCTTTGCTGTGCTCCGTCTGAAGCGGCCTGCCTCCACCACCTCCTATAAATAATACAACGCTGCCTCAACAAAAAGAAAACCCTGCCCTGCTCCCGCAAGCCTCAGCTTCCATCTCTCCTTTATTCCCTCCCTCCCTCTACCCTTCCCCTGTTTCCCTTCTCCTCACCTCCTTTACCTCTGATGTTACGAAACCAGAAAATCAGTGCTTTAAAGAACAGGCTCATACATATCCAGTTAAATGTTACATTAAATAATGTATATGATGTGCTCATTACACTACGCAGTCTCATTTTACCCATGCACTCTGATTCAGTATGAGCAGCGTTGGAGGAGGAGACTTGTTTCTGATGGCTGGCAGTGTATTTGAACATCTCAAAGACACTGTAGCTCTGGTCAATGGTTTCCCCACTTCCCTGAATGACTGCATAAGGTAGATTAAGCTGCAGGTAACCATAGCAACGACATTTATGATTGATGCTATTTTCCTTCGTAGTGAAACCAACGAGTACAGATGGAAAGAGACAAAACTACGGTGTTTTCTTTTCGACAACAGCTGCTGCCATTTTAGACAAACAAAACACTTATTATATTCATAATATTTTATTGTTCAACACGGGTCATTTTGGTAGAATATGAATATAAAACAGAAATTATTTTGTTTTACTTTTGTGTGGCACTTTTATAGCTATTATATAACTATTTTTACTGACGGCTGGTAGTCACTTTCAGTCCAAAATGGCGGAAGTGTCACTTTGCTGCTGGCAGCTGATGTTGCAGTGGAATAAACGATTGATTTTCACTTCTTGGCAATATATGTTCTTTGGTAAAACTAACTCAACCACTGGTTAAACCAAGTGCCACAAAGCTTCAATAAAATGGATAAATTAGAAGCAGACTGTATTGTGGTCGGTGGCCATGGTATGCTGTATGAGTGATAATGTACTCACTAGTGTTTTGATGCAGAAAATAACAGAAGGATGGACGGAGGGACAGATAATAGGTAAATAAACATATGTGCCACCTAGCGCCTCCTTTCCACAGTTTGGTTTTGCGTCCGTATGTCCTGATATCATGAGTACACCCCCTAGTGTCTGATGCAAGGAAATACATATCTTTACGGATGGCTAAAAAGGCCAGGAGTCAAGCTGATTTTGTGATTTTCAGTGTTATGTGAAAAACACTATGCCTGGAGCATTATGGGACAGAATATAGATTATACAGTATATGTATATTTTATAGGGCTGTCCACGTTATTGCATTAATAATGCATTAAAGCTTCAGTTGGCAACACTTTTTTGGCATTGCTGGGCAAAGACTCCATAACAATGTTTCAGCATATTATAATTGAAGTGCTCTGGGAGAAAAGTAGACTTCTGCACCTCCTCATGGCCGTTTACAGAGTTTAAAAAACTTTAACCTGTGACGGGAGACTTTGACCAATCACAGGCTATTTCAGAGGGAGTGCTTTCCTCTTGGTTGTGCTCCAACTGGTGGGGGGGCTTGGGATTTCCTCAGCAGATCTCAACATGGCTGCCGGGTCACAAACTTTCTCATTTTACAGCTAAACAGTAACTACAAGATGTTTCTGAGAACTGGAAATGACAGTCAGGTCCGAGTGAAGATGTGTGTTGGGGAAGCAGTGAGCATCTGACTGGATTATACTGCACCAGCTGTGTGAGAGTTAGTAAACGGATGTTGTCATTTACAGTTGCAAGAAAAAGTCTGTGAATCCTTTGGTATTACTTGGATTTCTGTATAAATTGGTCATAAAATGTGTTCTGATCTTCATATAAGGCACAACAACAGACAAACACAGTCTGCTTAAACTAATATTGCACAAAAAATCATATGTTTTCATGTTTTTATTGAACACAACATATAAACATTCACAGTGCAGGGTGGAAAAAGTATGTGAACCTTTGGATTTAATAACTTGTTGACCCTCCTTTGGCAGCAATAAACTCAACCAAACGTTTCCTGTATTTGCAGATCAGACCTGCTCAACGGTCAGGAGGAGTTTTGGACCATTGCTCTTTACTAAACTGTTTCAGTTAAGCAATAATCTTGGGATATCTGGCGTGAATCGCTCTCTTGAGGTAATGCCACAACATCTTAATGGGGTTGAGGTCAGGACTCTGACTGGGCCGCTCCAGAAGGCCTATTTTATTCTGTTGAAGCCATTCTGTTGTTGATTTACTTCTCTGCTTTGGGTCGTTGTCCTGTTGCATCACCATCCTCTGTTGAGCTTCAGTTGGCGGACAGATGGTCTTAAGTTTTCCTGCAAAATGTCTTTACAAAATTGGGAATTCATTTTTCCGTCAATGACAGTAACCTGTGCAGACCCTGAGGCAGTAAAGTTTACCTGCTGTGTTCAATAAAAACATGAAAACATAATTTTTTTGTGTGGTATTAGTTTAAGCAGTCTGTGTTTGTTCATTGTTGTGACTTAATCCAAGTAATCCCAAAGGGTTCGCATACTTGTTCTTGCAACTGTAGTTTTGCTGTTGTTAAACATGGTCCCCATTCACTGCAATTCATCAAAACTACTCAGTTTTGGATTCTCAGTTCGCTGCAGAGGCATCAGAGGAAAATGGTTTCTTCAAGAAGTCAAGGTAACATGTGGTGACTAAGTACACATGGTCATGTCGTCAGTGAAGTATCCCATTAATCAAGCTGCAAGTCCTGTACCGTGGGGTCTGTTTTTACAAATGGCATTCAGAAAGACAAGAGTTACATAAGGGTGCCATATCAGGCTGTATATTTTTCCACTGCTTCCAATATTCATTCCATACTGTTACTTCAATACTACTGTGTTAACTTAATAAATGCTGTGCATATTCTCTACAATTTATTTATCTATGTATTTTATTTAGATTTTCTAACTCATTGTATATGTGAATACTTGGTAGGAAATCCAGTTCAAATATGTGAGCAAGTTATGTTTGTGGGAACGCATGAATGGCTGTGTGCATGTGTCAGTGTATTAATGTGAATGTGTGCACAGGGATTAGGCTGCTATCAGCGAGGCTCTCCCAGCCTGTCAGGCTTTAGGACGGCGCTGGACAAAGAGGCTGATTTCAATGTAAATGCAGCAGCTGAGAGGACACAGCTCTCTCAGTGGGGTGACTTCCACCCTACACACACACACACACACACACACACACACACACACACACACACACACACACACACACACACACACACCACACACACACACACACACACACACACCCCGATTTTGTGGAGGAAACATCAAGAGATAAACTGCTGAAGAGTCTGGCACAAAGTTGGAGATTACAGAGCTGGTGTGTCTAGTGTGTCTTTGCACCTGTCAGTAATTATAGATATAATCTGGTCCTCGGTGCTGTGCTGGGGTCCTGTTCTGGCCCTCACAATCCAGAATCCATCATTAGGCCAGCCATTATCCCCATGCCTGGCCTCTGCACCTCTTATTACATGCAAATAGTGCAGCTTTATGTGAGTAGTGAATGAGAGCCCGGCCTCTAAAGAATGGGACACCCTCCTCGCCCACTCAAAGCCATTCCTCCATCTATTACTGCATTCTCTGCCTCAGTGCACACAGCACAGATCTCATGGCGTCAGTGTTAGAAAGAGCAGGGCGGTTGGCGGGATGCAGATAAGTGTTGAGAGAGTTGTCAGCGTGACTACTCATTGAACTGAACAGCTAATGATCAAATATGCCCAGTCTCAGCCTGCTCTAAATATAAATCTGTTTTCAAACACTTCAGTATTTATGTCCTTGTGCTAAATCACTATTCCATGACATTTCCACTTTTTTTAAAAAACAATTTGACTTTTAAGAGGTTTCACTACCTTCAAAAGAAAAAAATACGGTTTAAAATCTCATTCTTCAAACTGTATCAGCACATTAACTAGCACAATATGCTGTAGCTAAAGAAAAGGCTGTACTAGAATACTATAAAAGTCTATCTGCACCATGCTTTTTCTATTAAAAAAAACAACAAATACGATCAAAGCTCAGTCAGAACAGCAATAGTTAAAATTAGGACTGTCAATCAATTAAAATATTTCATTGTAAGTAATCATTAATGATTGCACATAGTTAAACACGATTAATAACACATCAGCTCAAAATGAACCTTAAAGGGAGATTTGTCAAGTATTAAATACTCTTATTAACATGGGAGTGGACAAATATGCTGCTTTATGCAAATGTATGTATACTGTATATTTATTATTGGAAATCAAAAACAACACAAATCAATGACAGATATTGTCCAGAAACCCTCACAGGTTCTGACTTTAGCATCAAAAATCTGCTCCAATCATCACATGGCAGACCCTTTTGAAAATGGCCATGATAGTTTTTCCTTTGGATCATTATTTAGCCTCCTTCCCACCAGGCTAGTACGATATGATTTGGTACCAGTGGATTCTTTGGGTTATGTGTAAAGTGTCCATCCATAAGATTTCAGTCCTGGTTAATTTATCATTTCTATGTGAGTGAAAATAATGAAATTGTGCTCAGCATTTAACAGTCTGGAGTCTTTTTGTTCATTGTTCTATACACGAGTTTTAAGTTTTTAGAATCATGTACATAGTTTTTTGTGTATATACAGCATTTGTTTCCAGGAATGTCACCACAGACACCAGGTGTATAATACTGCAAATATATAAATACTGCAGTACATTCATCAGTGGTCCATGGGCTCGATATAAATTGTTATACCTAATTTGGTGATAGATAGTGACAAAAGAAATGTATTTAAATGAACATTTTATCTGAGATTACCACTTTAACTACTTGAGCATCATAAGCACTTCTTCTAACGCCACAAACTTTTGTTCACACACTTCATAGAATCTCTGAATGTTTAAATGCAGGCTGACCCACACGACCCCGAATGTGTTAGCGTGCTGTCAGCCCTGAAGTAACAAACACAAACACAGTCTTCTTCTTTTTCAAGGTCAAAATGTGGATAACTGTGATGCAAGGCACACTTAGCATGCACGACTTGGCCGAGGGTAAGCTGCTTAATGTGAGAATAGTATACTACGTACAGTATATAATATGAACTAAACAAAAATGTAAATGTAGGTTGTCATTCACTGCCACTCACTGAATGCACTCTGCTAAAATTCCAGACATTTTAAGATACAGCACCAGTAAGTAGTAACCATGCTCCACTGTACTGGATCATTAAAGTTTGAACCTCTGTATGTTTCTGTACATGTGTTTCATTTTCTGCTTGTGGGTGTGTGATGCTGCTGCTGCTGCATGCTGCATGCTGCTGCTGCATGCTGCTGCTGCATGCTGCTGCTGCTGCATACTGCTGCTGCTGCATACTGCTGCTGCTGCTGCATGCTGCTGCTACTGCTGCATGCTGCTGCTGCATACTGCTGCTGCTGCTGCATACTGCTGCTGCTGCATGCTGCTGCTGCATGCTGCTGCTGCATACTGCTGCTGCTGCATACTGCTGCTGCTGCTGCTACTGCTGCTGCTGCTGCTGCATGCTGCTGCTGCATACTGCTGCTGCTGCTGCATACTGCTGCGGCTGCATGCTGCTGCTGCCTCTGCTGCTGCATGCTGCTGCTGCATGCTGCTGCTGCTGCATGCTGCTGCTACTGCTGCTGCTGCTGCTGCTGCATGCTGCTGCTGCTGCTGCTGCTGCTGCTGCTGCTGCATGCTGCTGCTGCATGCTGCTGCTGCTACTGCTGCATGCTGCTGCTGCATGCTGCTGCTGCATGCTGCTGCTGCATTCTGCTGCTGCATACTGCTGCTGCTGCTGCATGCTGCTGCTGCATGCTGCTGCTGCATGCTGCTGCTGCTGCTGCTGCATGCTGCTGCTGCTGCTGCATGCTGCTGCTGCATGCTGCATGCTGCTGCTGCTGCTGCTGCATGCTGCAGCTGCATGCTGCAGCTGCTGCATGCTGCTGCTGCATGCTGCTGCTGCATGCTGCTGCTGCTGCATGCTGCTGCTGCTGCATGCTGCTGCTGCATGCTGCTGCTGCATGCTGCTGCTGCTGCATGCTGCTGCTGCATGCTGCTGCTGCTGCATGCTGCTGCTGCATGCTGCTGCATGCTGCTGCTGCATGCTGCTGCTGCTGCATGCTGCTGCTGCATGCTGCTGCTGCTGCATGCTGCTGCTGCATGCTGCTGCTGCTGCATGCTGCTGCTGCATGCTGCTGCTGCATGCTGCTGCTGCTGCATGCTGCTGCTGCATGCTGTTTGTATCTGCTTCCTGCATGGTAATGAGCACGTACCTGTCAGGCAATCATGTGCATGATGCTGCCTCAGGTCAGTGTTTGCTGCCAGAGGAGGCCTTTCCATGGCTGTTCCTTCGTGCACACACCTGTATGCTGTCCCCACTCTCTGTCTGCAGCTTGACATTTGGTACGGTGAAGATAGAAGACACTGTGGGGGGGAGACGTGAGCAGATTAGACACATGTAGGCTGACAGGAAGAGGAACATCTCAGAGCGAGATGTTAAAGACAGAGATGGTTATTAAAAGGGAATATCTGAATATTTATTATCAGTGAGAGTCTTTAAATAGTATTGTCATAATTGCTACTTGTAATATTTTATCATATTGTTGAACATTTAGATAATTGATATAAACTGGCTACTGGCTAATACGTTAAGCAGGAACAATTTGTTGCGTCCTGAGTGAAGTGACTGATTCATGACTTGATGTGATGTGTCACAATCATATCAGAGTTTCTATTGGCCCAACGCTAACGTGGGTGGGAGTAATGCACACAGTATGCTGGTTTTATTGGTTCAAATGGTCCCCGTCTGTATGTACGTTTTAACGATACAGCACAATTTCAGAGTTTATAGCACATGATTTTCGAGGACCCCCTGACAGCCTTCCACAAACCCCTGAGGGTCCCCAGACCCCACTTGGCCAATCATTGTATCATCCAGAAGAATCCTGTGTTTTTATGTTGATGGACATCGATGGACAATAACAGTAAGGAAACAAAGTTGTTTATTTAGCATTAATTCCTACTGAGACAAATGGATCCAAAGACTTCATAGTTAAATAGAGTGAGAAGAACACATCGTCCTCTCTAACTAGGAAATAAAGGAGAGCAGGGGAAACAGAAGGACAAGTGCTCCGTCGAAACACATCCTTTTCTTTCACTTCCAGATCCAGAGTCCAGAGAGAGGAGCTTCTTTCCCCCAAGGCCTTTGCTCTCACACCCACACATTCTCACTGAAATCAAATTAAAAATGTCACAATCCAATCCACACAGTAACAGCAACCTCAGGAGCCCCATTGTCTCAATAATTCTGCCATTGTCCTCGATAATCTGTCTGGCTATTGTATGGATAAATCCATAATACACATGACAATAGAGTGCACAGTTGGCCATAGAAAGCATACCGTTCATCCCTACTGGGATAATATGGGACATTTGCTTGAAAGGTTCATCAGTTTCTCAACAGTCTATGACATGTTTGTTTTGGCCAGTATATCCTCTGTAGTTACTGGTAGTACTGGGTGTAGTAGGGTATGCTTTCACTAGTCTGCTCCTATTGGCTCCGTCTTTGCTGGTGGAACAACATGATTACCATGCTGCAGTCGTTGTCAAACACTCACAGCTGGAGCAATTAGCCAGTTCTTTATCTCACATTCATTTCTCATTTGCATAATTTTGACACATCCTTCCCCCACAAAACTGCAAGTGGCAAATGCACACACACACACACACACACACACACACACACAAAAACACACAGAAGATACTCTGTGTTTATCCACTCCTGTCCTCATTTTACAAAACTGTTTTAATTCACTCCCATTCTTCCCTCAGTGGCTCTGCTGCTTTGCTTGTGTCACATTTGTGCAGAAAAGAGAGAATCAGAGAGAGAGAGAGAGAAGAGAGAGAGAGAGAGAGAGAGAGAGCATGACAAAAATCAAAATGAGCCATCTCTCTTCTCCTCTCTTAGTGACCGCCGCTCTCTGATTCTTTTCAGACATGACAACCTGCTGGGTGCTGATAACAGGATTAATAATGCTGAAAAATCCTAATCGGGGGGAATTGTAAATGAAATTCTCCGTTCAAATTAGCACCATGTCAGTGGAAATGAATAACAGCTTAAGGGATCGGTGGTGTATGTAGCCTGTCAAATAATATGGACATGTCATCTCTGACATACCTTCGTTCAATAACCCAATTCTGTAGGATTAATTGAAATACAACAGCTTTAGCGGGAGCTGGCTCACCTCTGCGAGTATTAATACAAATCTTCTAAAGCTTCTAAATGACGCTGTATTGAAAGCTGAGATGTGTTCTTATTTAAATAGCGCCTCGGTGTGTTCGAGACGATAGGAAATCAAACCGATCGTGAATCTGCGGCCGGCAGAAGTCCGGCCGGGCCGACTGTCCCAGCAGCATCCACATCATAACAGAGGCTTTCTCTGCATGAACAAACACAACCCCAGGTCACTGCTCGCCTCCTTCACACAGAGAAACTGAGAGCAGGAGGTGCTGTGTGATCCAGGGGAGCTTCTGTCTAGGTTACTTTATCATTTCAACAAAGCAAAATAGACCTGCACATTTTTAGATCTGGTTTTTTAACAACCTAATTATTTTTAAAGGGGACAGATCATGCCAAACTCACTTTTCAGTGCACAGTATTTGGAGTGTCTTCAACCCACAAACTGTGAAATAAGGCCCTGTCTGCAGGTATACAGATGTTTTTTACAAATTTCCCCTGTTTAAAAAAAAAAAAAATCTGTCCACACAACCTTGCACGCAGAAACGACTCCAAATAATATTTACACCACAAATGAGATCTCATATTAAAGGTCAATGATTTCTGTTACCACCCTTCGGTCTCCCTTTCCTTTACAGTCAGTTAGATAACAGTTATTGTTTCTACAGGCATCAATGAGGAAAGAGAGATCAGTCAGGTTTCTATTAATCAAACTTCACCATTTGGCCTCGACATGTTTGATGTGTTCCTGTTTTGGCCTCCTGTCATATTTTTCAAATGTAAAGTAGTAATCTGTCTGAGGAGTTTTAAAGAAATGTAAACAAGCCAGTAGTCTGCCATCTTTGTTATTGTTTCTGTTGCATGCTCGTTACACAAAGCAACAATGGCCGTATGCCAAATCAGGAGAGGAAGCCATCATTTCCCAAATCATTGTTTATTGTTTTACACGTCCCCTAAAATATCAAGAAACTGCTGGTCTTAAAAATCTGCACCTTAAACATTTTAAAAAATATTCATTTTTGTGACCCCAAACTCTGTTTGTGGACAAGAGGCCAAAACACGGAGAGGAAAATATCAGATTTTAAAAATATCTGTATGTGTAGACAGAACTCAGTCAGTTTGTGGGCCGCCTCGATCAGAAAACGTGATTCAACAAGCCATTCACATGTGGCTCGCTAATCTTATATTCACTTTTCTTTCAGTCTGTTTGTTTACATTTTGGCAAATTGGCATCATTAAAATATACTGAATTATCGTTTAGCAGCTCCTGTTTGCAGCAAACCCATGATGTACAGACAAATATCACTGGATTACTGAGATACTAAAGAGACCGTTCAGACATTGAGAGGTCTTTTTTCTCAGCAGATTTACGGATGTTGATCACACTGATTTCAGACATATCGATAACCTTGGAAAGTGTAAGTCACACTGAATCAAAATATAATTATCCTATCTGTGTTTAAATTTGAGTGAGTTATATAAAGGGAGTGCCAGTTTTGATGCATATTGCAGCAATCAGGTGCTAAGGGGTTCTGAAGTACCTTAATATTGTCTATGAGCTGTGTGTCAAAGCCACTGTTGCTGCTGCTGAACGTGTTGATTAAGATAAGATAAGATAAGATATTCCTTTATTTAGCAGGCCAGACTACAACTAACCTCCTGAGAGTGAGTGCATGATTGAAACTATTAAATTATAATGGTTAATGTGCGGTGGTGTATGATGTGTTACGTACTGTCCTGCAGCTCCCAGAGCCGTGGAGGAAGGTTGCTGAAGTATTCGTGGTTCAGCGCTGCCTGGGCTGACAGCCGGTTCTTTGGGAAGCACTGGAGGAACCTGGAAGCCAACTCCTCAGCATGGTCCACATAGCCCAACCTGATGCACACAAACACACGATATCAGAGAGAAACATACATATATAGCATATAGAGATTAGGGCTGTCAATCAGTTAAAGTATTTAATCATGATTAATCGCATGATTATAGCCCATAGTCCCACACTTTTTTTTTTTTATCTGTTCAAATGTACCTTAAAGGATGATTTGTCAAGTATTTAATATTCTTTTCACGATAGGAGTGGGCAAATATGCTGCTTTATGCAAATGTATGTATATATTTTATATGTATTAGAAATCAATTAACACAAAACAATGACAGATTTTGTCCAGAAACCCTCACAGGTTCTGCATTTAGCATCAAAAATATGCTCAAATCATAACATGGCAAACTGCAGCCCAACAGACAGCAACAGCTGTCAGTGTGTTAGAGTGCTGACTTGACTAGGACTTGATCCAGACTGACTGGGACTACCATAAAGTGGGCATGTCTGTAAAGGGGAGACTGGTGGGGACCCAGAGAACCCATTTACATTCACACATCTGGAGGTCAGAGGTCAAGGGACCCCTTTGAAAATGGTCATGACAGTTTTTCCTCACCAAACTTTAGCATTAATTTGGAGCGTTATTTCGTGACAAGCTAGTATGACATGGCTGGTACCGACAGATTCTTGCGGTTTTCTGGTTTCATATGATACCAGGATTTTTCTCTAACATTAAAATTGTGCCCACTATAACTTGTGAAATATTGGCGGCCCGTCAGATTTTTAAGAGGTTAATTAAAAATCACAAGTTGCGTTAATGTGTTAAAGAAATTAGTGGCGTTAAAGCAAATTAAAGCGATTATTATCACGTTAACTTTGACAGACTTATTATAGATGCATTAACAGTTCACCTACCAGTCAACCTATCAAAACCCAAGAAACCAACCACTTCTCTCCAACCAAATCAAATCTAGAGGCACCTATCACACCATTCATTCATCCCGTTGAGAAAGAAAAGCACTTTTTTTTCCAATTCACAGAGCTGCTGACAACAACAAAACAAGCCTCTTAATTATGCTGAAGGTTTGCTGACACAAGAGGAAAACCACTTCTCAGACACACATATGCAAGAGAGCGCACACCCATGCTTACACCTTCCTCCTTGGCGACTGGGTCACCGTGAGAAACACAAACCGTTCATTAAAACGAGGCCTCAGATGGAAGCAGACTATGTGAGTGTGAGTGTGTTGGTGTACTGGGAGTCACTGAACTCCTGAACCAGGCCTACCTACTGCAGCAGCGCCGAGGGGGAGAAGAGATTGAAAATAAACGAAGAGCAACAAATTCAGTCAGTAATTAGGCATCCACCACATTAAATAAACATGATGTTATTCGGCGTGCCTCGCTGGCCTGCCGCTCGCTGTACTCAGAGCGCCTCTCATGTTCTGCAAGCTTCTCATGGTGGGCTCCCCAGTCAAGCACTCTGACAGCCACTCCCAGGCTCTCAGTGGGGATCTCCACTCGATTTATCAGCACAGAGACAGAGGGAGGATAAATCTCTGTTCAACTCATCAACGCCACTCAGTAAAGAGGCAGAGATAAAGTTAATGAAGTCCATCAGGGCCTCCTCTTGCTTCTTTCTCATACAGCTGAAACATCCTGTGGAACTCTAATGCAGAGTTTAAAGACTGAGTAGTCTTTGTGGAAACAGGCCTCCTACATTACTGGCATTGGTTTTTAAGACCAATGCTGATACTGGATCTTTAGTTTGAAGCAGCCAATAGACAGTGTAACTAGTCAATATCTTCAAAGCTGTACCAGGGTGACTAAAACCACTGCTGGTACTAAATGGCAATGAGAGGTTCTTATTGGAATCGACCCGTCGCTAAGCCCCGCCCCCCTGCCACTGCTCCGTCAAACTGTCAGAGCTACCACAGCGTCAAGTCTACAAGTGAACCCAAAATCATTACCTAACCTTAACTATTCAAGATCAATGTCTAACCTCAACTATTCAAGATCAATGTCTAACCTCAACTATTCAAGATCAATGTCTAAATTTAACTATTCAAGATCAATGTCTAACCTTAAATATTCAAGATCAATGTCTAACCTCAACTATTCAAGATCAATACCCCTTAACAATCTTTAACAATTCAAGATCAATGTCTAAATTTAACTATTCAAGATCAATGTCTAACCTTAAATATTCAAGATCAATGTCTAACCTCAACTATTCAAGATCAATACCTAACCTTAACTATTCAAGATCAATGTCTAAATTTAACTATTCAAGATCAATGTCTAAATTTAACTATTCAAGATCAATGTCTAACCTTAAATATTCAAGATCAATGTCTAACCTCAACTATTCAAGATCAATACCTAACCTTAACAATTCAAGATCAGTGTCTAAATTTAACTATTCAAGATCAATGCCTAACCTTAAATATTCAAGATCAATGTCTAACCTCAACTATTCAAGATCAATACCTAACCTTAACAATTCAAGATCAGTGTCTAAATTTAACTATTCAAGATCAATGCCTAACCTTAACGATTCAAGATCAATGCCTAACCTTAACTATTCAAGATCAATGTCTAACCTTAAATATTCAAGATCAATACCTAACCTCAACTATTCAAGATCAATGTCTAAATTTAACTATTCAAGATCAATGTCTAACCTTAACTATTGAAGATCAATGTCTAACCTTAACTATTGAAGATCAATGTCTAACCTTAACTATTGAAGATCAATGTCTAACCTTAACTATTGAAGATCAATGCCTAACCTTAACTATTGAAGATCAATGTCTAACCTTAACTATTGAAGATCAATGTCTAACCTTAACTATTGAAGATCAATGTCTAACCTTAACTATTCAAGATCAATGTCTAACCTTAACTATTCAAGATCAATGTCTAACCTTAACTATTCAAGATCAATGTCTAACCTTAACTATTCAAAGATCAATGTCTAACCTTAACTATTAAGATCAATGTCTAACCTTAACTATTAAATCAATGCAACCTAACATTAAATCAATGTCTAACCTAACTATTAAGACAATGCAACCAACATTTCAATGTCAACCAACAAAACAATGCAACCTAACATTAAATCAATTCTAACCTTAACTATTGAAGATCAATGTCTAACCTTAACTATTCAAGATCAATGCCTAACCTTAACTATTCAAGATCAAGCAGAACCAACATCAAATCAAACCAACCTAACATCAAATCAATACCTAACCTTACCATCTCATGAGAGTTTCTCTAATTCCCGGGTTACCTTCTAGACACGACCATGTAGTCCACACTTTTGCCTGCATGAATGTTCTTCAGGGGTGTGAAAACTTTCATAAGAAGTTAATCAGATTTATTTATTTCCAGGCAAATTTTTTGGTCAAAAATACGGTGTGAAAAAGTCTTGGTGTGAAATGGCTTTTACAGTCAAATAGACCATAAAGCAGGCTGTGCTTTAGGGCGTGGCTACCTTGTGATTGACAGGTTGTAACCATGGCATTGTCCGATCTGGGAGTCGTCCTTGCTTTCGTCTTACAACTTCAACCCTTTCACAGCGAGTTTCCAGTTCGTCAAAGTTAATTGTAACGTATTGGTCTCCTAATTCATTTGGTTGTACTTAGCTCCACCCTCTCGTGTCACTTCTGGTTGTAAAAAAAAAAAAAACAATATTGGCTAAAATAAATCCTCCAATAAATCCAATGAAACTCCCAGAATCCATTTTTCTCTGTCACAGTGAATTTAGCTCAACACAGGCGCTTTGTAGTTTCTCTGCAGGCGTCAAGTCAAACAGTTGAATACGTGAAGGTGTGAAATCACCAGGATACGAGCACATTGGCCTTTGAAAAGTGTTGATGTACAGAAGGTGCACATTCCTTCGTGCTATTGCTGTCAGCTAGGCCGAGTGAATAAGTGCACATCTGCAGTGAGATCGATCGTATCTCCTAAAACTATCAAACAGCTGCAGGCGATGGCACATTCACAGCAGAGAGAAGCATTCCATCTTCAGTGGTGCATGGCGAGTGCTTTTTCAAGGCATCCTATCACAAAACTACACCAAGGACCTCGGCGAGGCAAGACAGGAAACCACCTGCCTGTATTGTCTCCCCACCACAGCAGAAAGTGGCAAACCAGTATCTCTGTTTGAGTAAAGCAGCAGCAGGAGCTGTTTTAGCAGAAAGCCTTTGTGTTTTTTGTCTGAAGACATCGTTTGAAGAGCTTTCACCATGTCTGAGTCATTTGACGATGAGGGCGTTGTGAGGGCAACTTGGAAATTAGCATGCCACTATCATAGTGGTCACACTCTGTATTCAGTGTTGGTCAGCGGAAAGCTGATATTAAAATGTTTCATTTATAGATAGACAATCAATATTCACTGTTTTTAAATGTATGAAGTATTGATGTGATTGTGTTTGGGCTGAACAATGTCATTACCGGTCCCTGCTGAAGAACACATCTGTTTTAGGACCTGACAAGCCCATTGACTGTTTGTAAGAGAGGACATGGTCACAGTGACGTCACCTGATTTGAAGCCTCAAGTCCGGCATTTTGGCCGCCGCCATCTTGTTTTTTTGTAACCAGAAATGACAAAAACATACACAAGGGTTTCATCCAGGAGACCACTGTTCAGCTGAGTCAGCTGTTTGTTTGTGTCCCGTGTTCACCTTCACTGTCATTTTCACTTTACAATTGTTGTGCGTTTCTGCAAGCGTGATACGAGAAACGTCGCCATTCAACATATCCCATGGTTTTCAGAAATGTCCAATGCAGATAGCGAACCGTCATTGACAAGGCAGCTAAGCCATAAAGCATACCCTGCTTCTTCTAGTAGAAAATAACAATCATATGGTACAAGTATAAACCTGCAGAAGCACATCAAAAAGCCGTAAAGTCTGTTTTTCTGTACATCAGTCACATTTTTACAGCTGGAGGAAGAAAAACAGAGAAAAATGGCTGATTGAGAGCAGAAACGAGAGAGCAGGAGAGGGTGAGCCAACTCTCAGGGCAGAGACAAAGTGAGCGTCGGGTCTCAGTTAATATCAAATTCATCGGTCCCTGGCCTATGATAAAAGGCAGCGGAGAGGAAGTGATGGTCATTAACATTCCACCTCACTTTCTTTCCTCACATTTTTATTTCCTCCTGGACTGGAGCTAGGCCAGGAGACCGGGAGAGGACAGACTGGGAGGAAAAACCCACCTCAACTCACTTTCCTCTGCTTTTCATTTGTCTTCAAATTGTTTCAATAGACTTCCATAAAGAGTCTCTATTCACTATTCCCAGCATTAACATAGCAGCAAACAACTATTGTCCATGCAGTGATACAGAGGAGTGATGTGATGTCTCCCAGAGCTGACACAGCCTGCTCTCATTCCCTGGGTGTTTAAGGTTTTGCCACAGTTGTTGGTGTTTGATACCGCCACACACATTTATGAAACGCACCACATTAACTATAATGTTAACTCATCCACAGCAACAGTAAACACAAAGTGTGCTGGGAGTGTGGTGACGTGGTTTAAAGAGTGAAAGAGACAAACAAACAACAACAAACATAAAGCTTTCATCCACGACGATCAGCTGTTGGGTCTGCGTTCACAATGTTCAGCTTTCACTGTACAAACATGGTAGTTTTAAGTAGTACTGTATATTTGATTTCATACGGCTGTTTCAGCTGATAATGCCGTCCCGACTGATGGCGTTGCCACGGCAGCGCGGCGTCCACCCTGGTCGACAGCAGCGCCTGGCGGCTGACTCGCCGACCTGCTGCGTGTCTCGCGTGTGTGGTGTCCACACGTTTTCTTTCTACATTGAGTTGCCTTTCATCATGGCCATTTCATTATAAATGTCTTTATATCTATTTTAGACATAAAAAGGTTAAGAATTGTGGGGTCATTTGTAAATGATAGTAACAATCCACAATTAAAATGCTGTGCTTCATTCATTTATGGAGCCGTGCAAGTCACTACATGTTCTACAACATTAACCCACAAATATTTCAGAATAAAAGCATCGTCTTTACAAATATTTATTTTTTTTTTTCCATGTCTGTGACATACACTATATTGCCAAAAGTATTCTCTCATCCATCCAAATAATTGATCAGGTGTTCCTGTGGCCACGGGTGTATAAAATCAAGTACCAAGGCATGCAGACTATTTCTACAAACTGTGAAAGAATGGGTCGCTCTCAGGAGCTCAGTGGATTCCAGCGTGGTGCAGTGATAGGATGCCATCTGTGCAACAAGTCGTCATAAAATGTCCTCGTTCCTAAATATTACACAGTCAACTTTCAATGTTATTATAACAAAGTGGAAGCGTTTGGGAACGACAGCAACTCAGCCACAAAGTGGTAGGCCACAAAGTAACGGAGAAGGGTCAGCGGATGCTGAGGCGCATAGTGCGCAGAGGTCACCAACTTTCTGCAGTCAGTCGCTACAGACCTCCAAACTTCACGTGGCCTTCAGATTAAATCAAGAACAGTACGTAGAGAGCTTCATGGAATGGGTCTCCATGGCCGAGCTGCTGCATCCTAACCATACATCACCAAGTGTAATGCAAAGCGTTGGATACAGTGGTGTAGAGAACGCCATCACTGGACTCTAAAGCAGTGGAGACATGCTCTCTGGAGTGACGAATCGCACTTCACCATCTAGAGATCTGACGAGTCTGGGTTTGTATCATTAGCTGCTAAATCTGTACAAACAATAATGAATTATGTCCAACTGTGTTTTTCCCCAGTTGTTTAAATTGGAGCTATAGTTTCCATAAGACAGCCGAGACACAATAACTAAAGAAATTTTTATCTTACAACTTCACTGCTGACACCTGCTGTAATATTTATAACATATACAATATGAGCAACTGTATTAATTTAATTATTACATGTTCCCATAACTCCAGGGTCCCCAAAAGCTGCAGTCTGTCTGTGTCCAGCCTTTAAACCCATTTTTAGTGACGATGATCTCAGGACTGAAAAATACCATCCCACATTAGATTCTGATTCATATAGAGAAGAAATTTTCGGCACATTATGGTCAGTAATTTGCAGTGTAACTCTTACTTCACAGATTAGAGACACACATGAGTTAAAGGACACAGATGACCTAATTATTATCAATCGCAGGAGGAACACATGTATCGGGAGTGCTGCTGTGTGATCAGGGCTTCAGTCAGCAGGAATGGACCCTCGCTCAAGCAGCTATACCTTGTGAGTCCAGCTGCTTAGACAGCTGGAGTTTTACATAAATCACTTCTGCTTTAAAATCCCCTGTGGAAAATAGGCAAACTCCTGTCTGCCCTCTGCGGTCCCCTCTCCAGATGTATGCCTGGGGCAAACAGTGGCACTAACCTGGGACGAGCCCCTGAATGCACCACCATGACCTTTTTGTGCCATATGCTTCTGATGTTGCAGAACCGAATCACACACACACACACACACACACACACACACACACACACACACACACACACACACACACACACACACACACACACACACACACACACACACACACACCCCTATATGCTGCAGGACAGGAGTAGGCCAACAGGTGAGTTATAAAACATGTGTACAGAGTGTGTTCCCTCCCCATGGGAGTTTTCCTTTAAAGACAAGTACAAGGACAACAGTGCCACTCCACTCCAGAGAGAGAGAGAGAGAGAGAGAGAGAGAGAGAGAGAGAGAGAGAGAGAGAGAGAGAGAGAGAGAGAGAGAGAGAGAGAGGTGTAAAACTCGTATCTGAACAGGTCACTTACTTATTCCATGCTTGTCTGAGCTTCTTAGCGCTGTACACTGTAAAGCGGTCTGTAATGAGAAGAAGAAAACAAACCAAACAATTAAGTCACTGAGCTTAGTCTCAGCGTCCCATTACAGTTACACACATGCTCAGCTCTTCTAAGACACCTTCACACCAGGCTGCTAACTAGAGGCACGCCTCATGATAAAACACACAATGAAATATTGTATTGGTTAACTGCAAACAGTCATACCTTGTAAAATACTGCACATTCTCATATACTCATCAGTCACCGAGTATATTCTGTTGCTTCCATCTGCCCATTTTATTTCTCATCACTGTCAATCCACTGTCAATAAAATGTCCAGGAAATAACATTTCCTGTGAGATATTTTCATATTGAAAGCCTTACAGTGGCTCAAAAGACGCGTCTCTTTCACTCTTCAAAGGCTTCTAATTTAAAATGTATACAAGAAGTACCTGCAGGAAGAAACTAAAACTAACAGAATGAAATTAATGGAAATGAAAGAGTGATTTTACAACAAAAAAAGTAAATAATATAGAAATTAAAGATTGATTGTGGCAGAACAAGGTGGATTTTGGGATGGCCACAAAACAAATGATGTAGGAATGATAAGACAAAAGCGACTGTGCTCTAGGCAGCAATATGAGCCCTATTTTGGGACTAATGCATCCATATTACCAACGTAATTACTTCAGTTTTGTCACGCACTGCACTTTTTTTCAACAAATACAAATATTTAAATGTATCAGACTCAGTGTTCAAGGTTTCTGTGTTTAACAATCCTTTATCAGACTTAGTGGCACAAAATGGCCATCCAGTAAGGCACGCTCACATGCACAAACAGGCATTAAAAGCATGTGTGGCTGGCCGGCTATGTCAGCAACGAACAGAGAAGCCCGAAGAGAGACCTCCGCTCAGGTAGACATTACTCCTCTGTATCTTTACATAGACAATAGATGACATATTAATGCTGATATCATAGACTCAGGTAGACATTACTCCTCTGTATCTTTACATAGACAATAGTTATTGATGACATATTAATGTTGGATATCATACAGAGCACCTTTAACCAAAATAGTATAATCAGTCTTGGTTACACAAAATGGTTGTGACAAAACAAGACTAAACAGATGGTGGTGGTTTGTTGTCTTTATCACTAAAAGAACAGACGATATGTTGTTGTCACTTCTGGGTCAAATAAAAAGGTGTGGTTTCTACAAGAAATGCATGTGCCTTTTGTAGAGCAGATATTTTAACTTGTCATAGCAGGAAAAGCACAAGTGGAACTGATAACACCAACAATGGAAGTGACTGAGAAAGCTATGCAAGTGAACTGGATCACCGTAAAGGAACGTATCCATAATTAAAGTAACTCAATACTTGTGCTTTTCCTGCTTTACCATATCAAAATGTCTGCAGTGATTAAAGTCTATAATAGTCTGTGTCAATCACACTTATTTTTAAATATGGGACGACAGGCAATGCAGTTGAAATAGTTGAAATGTTATTGCAATGAGTGTTGCTTTGTATGTCAGTTTGCTTAAGGAGTGGCTCCAATCATTGAGTAATACTGTATGAACTATGTACTCCTGCTCCATAGCCAGACCACAATAAATTGTCATAATTTTGAGATGATGATGAGTACTAGTTTATTATGCTGGGGGTGTGTGAGGTTCTGCACTACTCTCTTAATCTCAGCCAAAACTGCCATGTGGACACACAGTCAGTCTGAGCTGCCAGCCGACCGACTACCACACAAGCTAGCCAGCCACCCGGCGAGGTAGTCCACCACCCACACTGCCAGCCTAATCCTACGAGCCAACCACCCAACTGTCTTTCTGTTCCAGCCTTCGGGGTGCCAGCTAGCCAACACTGGGTCCAGTCACCCGGTTCAGTGCCAAGGCTGGCCTCAACTGGCCACAGCTTTCTGGGAGCCAGAGGTGAAGGCTGCCAGCCGGAGAGGCTGGAAATAAACAGAGGGAAGGAGAGGAGGTGAGAGGAAGATGATAGGTGTGGATTTGCAGAAAATAGTGATGGTAAATGTGTAAATCATCTATTTGGTGGCTACTGAATTACTGTGAACTTGTAGAAAGATTTAACAGGATGTGGTTTATTCACAGAAATAAAATGAGATTAGAAGAGTCAGGGTTTGCTGTGGTAGGCAGCTGTTGTTGGTTGTTATGGTGACAACAGAGCCCACATCAGTAAAGTGTGTGGTTGCAGCTCCCGGACACAACTGGCTGGCTAGTTAGCGAGGTAGCTCGTCCCGAGGCGGAGGAACTGTTTGACCCGGAGCTGGTGTTGGCCAGCAGCCCCATGTTCCCGAACATTTTCCATAATCAGTGCAGCATCAAAAGCTAGCTAGCAGACTGGCCAGATTAGCCAGATTAGCTTGTGACGTTTGGAAAAGTACATCAAAATCTTGTATATGTTGTATCTTGTGATACTAATTAATACTTTTCCATATCCATATATGTAATTTTTCTAAACAGAAACCCCATTTTTAAGATTTGTAATCACATGATTGACCACAGTTAATCATGGTTAATCACAATTTAATTACATATTTTTCATCTTTTCAAAAAGTACCTAAAGGGAGATTTGGCAAACATTTAGTAGTCTCATCAACATGGTAAATATGCTGTTTAATGCAAATGTATGTATATACTGTATTTATTATTGGAAATCAATTAACAACATAAAACAACCACAAATATTGTCCAGAAACCCTCACAGGTTCTGCATTTAGCATAAAAATATGCTCAAAACATGGTACACTACAGCTCAACAGGCAACAACAGCTGACAGTGTGCTGACTTGACTAACTGATTTGCATAAAGCAACATATTTGTCCACTCCCATGTTGATGGGACAATCAAATACTTGAGAAATCTCCCTTTAAAGTTAATTTTGAACAGATAAAAAATGTGTGAATAATCACGATTAACCATGATATAATTAGTGCAGATGAGAGTGTCGTGTAAAAGGCCGACCTGATATATCAGTAAGACAGCAGAGTAGAGGTGGAGAGCTAAAGCAACATATGACTGGAAATGAGGCAGTATCTGTGGAACCTATTCATAACCGCAAAAATGTGAAAAGTAAGTGGCGCCTCCACTCTGAGGTCAAACCACGCTGTCGTGTCTGAAAGCCAAACTTAAGAGCAAAGTTAGGGATGAAAAATAAGAGAGCGAATGTGATGAATCATAACCAGAGGAGAGATGCAGTCAGTGTTTTGGAAAAAGTGTGCAGATAAGAGTGAGCTGTGAGGAGCTCAGTGCTGTGGAAACAGAGAGGTTTTCCACTCTGACGCAATACTGCCATCTGCTGCTCGCTGACTGCAGCCTCTGGGACGGAGCCGACTGCACACGGCTGGGGTGAAGGATTATTTTACAGTAAATACTGTATTAGGATATTGGAATATTGCATGAAGGACCTGCACTCAACAGGTTACCAGTGATATACTTTTATATTAACCCAAATACCTGGCCAAACACCAATTACACGTGCAGTATAGAGAATACATTTCCTCAGGTTCATATTCAGCTTTGACAGTAACGCCTTTCTATTTTGTAACACTGACACTGGAACAACTGAACATCCATTCTTCCTCTGTGCTCACTGGTTAGCTCCATTAGAAGTCAATGAAAAGGAAGATTAAAAGATAAAAACTAGGGATGTCAATCTGTTAAAATAATCACGATCAGTTGCATAATGGTCCATAGTGGATCACAATGAATTAATCACACTTTTTCATGTTTTAAAATGTAGCTTATCAACATGGGAGTGGGCAAATATGCTGCTTTATGCAAATGTATGTATATATTTATTACAACACAACACAATAATAACAACACAAATGAGGAATATTGTCCAGAAACCATCACACATACTGCATTTAGCATAAAAATATGCTCAAATCATAACATGGCAAACATATGATTATCATAAAGTGGGCATGTCTGTAAAGGGGAGACTGGTGGGGACCCAGAGAACCCATTTACATTCACATATCTGGAGGTCAGAGGTCAACGGACCCCTCTGAAAATGGCCATAACAGGTTTTCCTCTATAAAATGTAGCACAAGTCTGGAGCGTTATTGAGCCTCCTTTGCAAGGAGCGAGTATGGCATGGTTGGTACCAATGGATTCCTTGGGTTTTCTAGTTTCATATGATACTATCATCATCATCATCATCATCATCATTATCAAACACAGGACTAAAAATATACCTTTCCATTTTAGTCAGGTACATCTGTGATGTACGATGTGGCTAAAACAGGAAACGTAACCATTTACCGGTAAACACGATTTGAAGTCCTGCAGTGTGCTGAACACGGTGATGACCCCCTCTAAAAACCTTTATTTTAATGAATTAGATGCACCGCAAAATCCATGACACTGGTGCCAAAAGGAACATATGGTGCAGACTTAAAAAACAACAACTTTAAGGCTTAAAAAACACTTTGATCTGAAGCCTGCTTCACACAAAGAAAACGATATTTTGCTCTGGTTTTGAATGAGAAACCTGTCTTTGAATGATAATTATCCATCTAAAATTTACTCTTGTTCACATAACAGATTATTTGTTTGATTAACCCTTTAACACTGCGACGGCCCCCAGACCTCCAGGATAATCACAGCCTCATGAAACTTTACACCACGACTAGAGACCTGGAGCATTCAGAGGATGGATGGCTTTATGAGCCAGACTGACAGTAAGGAGGTTTCTGAGCAGTTTACACAACAGACCTGCTCACCATCAAATTGCCAAAAAATGCATTTCTTGCAGAAATCTCCAAATATCAAAAGTTTTTGATCCCAAATCACAGCATGGCTTTTTCTATGCTGTTCCTCAAGGTCTTGATGTCTTACTGGGGTATTTTGCAGGGTTTATTGATCACATTTATCAATTCTCAAATGGTAAAACTGGTTAAATCTGTGTAACAAATGGTATCAGCCCAAAAACTGCTGCTGCAACTTATGAGACATGACAGAGCATGGGGATGGACATCATGTACGTCTATCATGATATTCTAAAGCCTTACTCACTTTAATGATTTATCTTAATGAATGAATTCATCCATTCATTACTTGATTCATGTTTCTATCTGATTCATGACTAGAACAACTTGAGACAGAGCTGAGCTGCATCTTTGATTAATCTTCATGTCCTCAGCTTTCCTATTCTATGTGTCATACTGGATACAGTTAAATGTCCATCTACCCCTGAGCATCCCCTGTCCCCCACCCCTACCTCTCCAAAATAAGAGGGTGCAGCGGTAAAGGGTTAAATAAATAAATAAATACTGATGTAATCAGCTACTTTTATCTTTTTTTTTTGTATGCTCTATAATCATATAATTTGTATTTGCACCATAACAAATAGCTAAATGAAATTTATTATCTTGAGGAGTTTTTAATCCAGTCTGAAGTCGGCGATTCAGTTAAAGATCAGATTTATCTCGTTACATGTGGTGATCATCTTTTCATCAAATACAATCAGCGCAAAAAAGTCCCATCACATCACTACCTCTCACCAGCTCCGATTGTAATCACTCACAGTGTGCTTGTGTTGATTATGACCACCAAGCTTTACCACATCTCTGCTAACGTCTCACTCTTCCTGTGTTTGTTCAAAGTGCAGCCATACTAGCATCAGATGTGCACACGTCATGTGAACAGATGCGATGCTTGGAGGCTAAAACCAGGGAAAGCTGTGTGTGTGTGTGTGTGTGTGTGTGTGTGTGTGCGGCTCAGACAGCTGCACAGCTGTTCAACACAGTGTGTGAGAGGCAAACAAGAGCCAACTGTCGCCATGGCCACAGGATGAGAGATTACATTTGTTTGTGTTGTGTGTGCGTGTGACCATGAGAGTCACCCCAGTTGGTCCCTAATTGGCCACTGGAGATGGAGGCTGCATCACGTAGCTCTGATGCCTCGCTGCCCCGCGCCATCACTCTAACCCTCTTTATGTCCATCTTCGCCTGTCCCCTCTCCTCCACTCCAGCTCTCTCCCCCTCCATCAGCTAACACTAATCTGCAGTCCCTCTATTCATGTTCCCTCTAAAAAGCCCTAATGAGCTCCCAGAGGGCATGGCTGCCCTGGCAGAGCTGCCACCCCCACTCCTCCTCCTCTTCCTCCTCTTCCTCCTCCTCCTCCTCCTGCTGCTGCTGCTGCTGCTGCTGCTGCATTAATGGTGTACAGTTGGCTTTTGGTTGACTGTCCCATTGGTTCATTTTGATGGTCAGGTTTAGAGTACTGAGTATGGGCAACATTAACATCTTAGCAAACATGGTGAGTGACAGTAGATCTCATGGCTTCACTCAAACTGTGTGAGCATGGAACCGGCTGTCACTCATCACTGTAGACTACAATGTTAGTATGACGCCTGGTATCACTCAACACTGTGTAGACTGAAGTGCATGGAGCCCATAGCCCAGATGTTAATGCTTAAAGGGGAGTTACGTCCATATTCATACTAGTTGGGTTCAGAACCTCAGTTCTGTGACCTTCCATTGGCTAAGAAGTTTTGATGATTGATTTGACTTCTATGGACCCTTTATAAGACTGCGTCCTGATTGGTGAAGGAGAGAGTGCACCTATTGGTTGTTGATAATGTTCACATCATTGAACTTACGACAATATGATTGATTTTATCAGAACATCAAGATGAGAAAGACTGACTAAAGACAGCTTGGACTGAGTTTAATGACCACCTAACACTAAACAATCGAGATCACGGGAGCGCGTCGCAATTCCAGCAAAACTCTCATGATTTTATTCCGACATTAGAAATATGTCTGCAACAGTGAAATTGTTTGAAAAGTCATGTGCTGTAAAGTCGGTCAACTGTTTCACCGTGAAAAATAAAGTTATATTTATTCTAGTAGACCATGACAATATTTTTTGACATTCTTAGACCATAGAAATAATATGGATATGAGCAGATCTGGGATTCCAGTGATCCAACCAAGTTAAATTTGTTTAAAACTTCATGTACTAAACATCATCATGTGTAAACATGAGTAAACATGAACAAGTCTCTCCCAAGCCCAAAAACCAGAGAGCTAAAACTCAATGTGATGTCAGTGGGTATAAACGTGGAGCTGCTCCACAGACGGTGAATAGGGAGAGATGTTCACTGACACTGAGAACCCATAACTGACACCCCTACAACAGAATAAAGCTCATTTGGGTATTAAAATTAATTAAAGAAAAAACACATAATCAGCCTCCCATTCATTGTCTATGGAGCAGCTCCAGACTTCAGACCCGATGACAGTTTGAGACTTCTCTGGTTTCTGACTCTGACAGAGACGAGCTCACGTTCACACATATTGATTGAACTTTTCTTGGCCATGAAAACAACATATTGTAAATGTTCATTTAGGTGGTGTTCCCCTTTAAGGATACCTGTTGGTGTTGGCTCCTGAGAATTACTCATATTCACTTTTAAACAAGGCAAAATCCACCTCATAGGACATATACAGTATATTAACAGACAAAATGTCCTCAGAAACATCACCTACATCCTAAAAGGCTCCATGCTTGTGTATGATAGAGCTGATAAAATGGTCCATTATCATCACACATTATCATACAGAATGATGAGTGACAAAATCATTTAGCATAGGCTACATCATGCTCAATAAAAATGTTAGCCTAAAATAACAAAAAAATAACAAAATAAAAATGATAGACCCTTCAGCATACAGTAGATCAGTCTCCCTGCTTTAACACTATTCAGTCCATACACTAGACGATTCGGTTTACTGAGGGTAAAGAAGTTAATGAGGGTTTACAGCACTCGTAAAAGGTCTCACCTGGTTTGAAGTGAGGCAGAGAGTTAACGCCAGGCCAGGTATCCTCAGATGGGGTGCCGAGGACCTGAAAAAACACACCAAGGATGGAGATGAGAAGGAGCGAGGCAACAAAAAAACACTCTTTTAGATAGATTAACTCCAGCAGTTTTCACATGAATAAACTTCTATGAGCCCCTCTGGTTAACATTTATTATGGCAGTTAGCATGAGAAGCTAACACATTAGAAGAAGAAGAAGAAGAAGATCAACCTTTATTAGTCCCACAATGGGGAAATTCAATTTACACTCTGTTAAACTCATACATGGTACATGCAGACCTGAAACACACATACATGCAGTAATGGAGAGATGTCAGAGTGAGGGGGCTGCTCCTGACAAGCGCCCCGAGCAGTTGGGGGTTTGGTGCCTTGCTCAGGGGCACCTCGGCAGTGCCCAAGAGGTAAACTGGCACCTCTCCAGCTACCAGTTCACACTCAGTTTTTGTCCATGTCGGACTTGAACCGGTGACCCTCCGGTTCCCAAGCCAACTCCCTACAACTGAACACTCCGCCCCCAATTAGAGGGCTCATTAACAAAGGATAGTTTAGCACAAATATCTATCACTGCATCAATTAATATCACACAGGCACAGCTTGTTAGTCTACTATTTGTAGTAAGTAGGAGGAACTTTCATTGCGTGTTGATTTTTGCGATCCCTGTGGACAAAAGCAGTAGTATTTTCAAACACAAGAATCCCTTTGGAAGACCTCTCATTTTACTGCAGCAGGGTCTGACAGTCTACCCAGCTCAGTCCTGGTTCTGGTTCTTGCGTGCCTCCCTTCCCTGCAGCAGGCCCATTGATAAGGCCTGGGCCTCCAGCAGCGTGGTGGTGGTGTTGGCCCCCAGTGGGGACTGGTGGAGCAGTGACAGTACATGGCCACAGCCTCTGTCCTTTCCATGCTTCCCTATGGATTGTCTACGTAAGCAGCCGTGCAATGCGGTCTGGTAGCGCGGCGCCGTGATTTGAGAGACGGGGCGTCATGTTGGCTGCAAGTCATTTGCATAAAGTTGAGGTAAAGGCTACTTTATGCAAATCAAGGGGCATCAGGTGTGAGTGGCTGCCTCTGGAAGGTCCAGAGAAATATTTAAACTAATGGTACGTGTCCACAGGGGCGGTTTTGATCACGAGGGATCACCTCGCTTTCCAGCACTGGATGTTTAATGGGCCACCACTAGACCACTAGACACAAGGCACTCGGCACCTGATTGGACAAAGTTTCTCAGGAGTTCCCAGAGGCAGCGAGTCACACCAGATGCCCCTGATTTGCATAAAGTAGCCTAGACCTCAACTTTATGCAGGTGTGCGATGTGACGGTCGATCTCTTGAATCACATGCAACGTTACCAGACAATGAATAGGAAACGTGCAAAGGATCGAGGCTGTGAACATGTACCATAAGCTTGTTCATCCAAAATAAAGACAGATTCATCAACTACATGGCTTCAGATTCATCAACTACATGGCTTATTTCTCGCATAAAATGTGTGTTTTCAGAAAGACATGTTGGTGCACTGTTTTCATGATATATTATAAGAAAAGAAAGTTTCCAAATAAACCGCCATGTTGATTCCTGTTTGACAGCTGGGAGCCCACGAGGGAAAACATTCACCCAATCAGGTGCCTATAGTGCCTTGTGTCTAGTGGCAGCCCATCAAGCATCCAGTGCTGGGAAACAAGGCGATCCCTCATGATAAATAACACCTCTGTGGACATGTACCAAGAAGGAAGCTCTGCTGCTGGCCAGAGGAGGAGCTGCTGCTGCTGGGCGCAGAGCTCTCCACCTCTCGCCGGAGCTCCCGCTGTAGGTCGAAGGTATCAGCGAAGCTGGATCTGGGTCTGGATCTGTCCACGGTGAGCTGGTTGCTGCCGGAGGCCCCGCTGGGGGGCCCCTGCTGAGCAGAGGGACTTTCTGCTCAACCTGTATGATTTCATCTCATTTCATGCAGAATCGGACCCAATGACAAGCACTGAGAATAACTATAAATAGTCAATCTTGTCTCTGATAGTCTTGTTTCCTTAGAGAGGCATCAGTATTACATTGAGACTGTTTCATAACCATCATGTCAGTGCACACAAAACACTGCAAATATCTATTATTTTATATTTAATAAATGCTGCTCCAGGTGTCATGACATGAGGTTGTCAGAGAGCAAACTAAGTAGAAAGTGTAAAGGATGTGTTATGGATTATGGATCATAGTTATTGTTTCCTAGTAGTTGTGTTGAGGGTGAGAAAGAAAGAGTGGCTCTGCACCACGACTGGCTATTTGATAAACGTTTAATAAATTCCAGCACAAAGGCATCCCATAGCTTGAGCAATAGTCATGATGAGTGCAACTTTTGTGGAAAGGCTGGCTGGAGTTCTCACGCACACAGCCTGAGGTTTATGATGACGAAACCCAGAGCAGCGGACATGCCTTCCACATGATCCATCACTGCTAAGCAGCATAATAGTTTCCAGATTGCCCAGTTGTCTCTGATCTGCAGCACACTCATACAGCAGAGTAGCTGCTCAGGGATCTGCTGCGAGAGTACACTGCATACAGACACTGGGTGGAGGTGTGTTGTGAGATCACTGGGATATTACATGGCTGAGAGACAGAGGAAAAGAAAAAAAGAAAGCCAAAGTTTGAGGGAATCACATGACATGTTCTCATAACAGGTCATCTAGGACACATACAGAAATAAACCTCGAGTTAGAAAACACAACATGATGTGTTTAAAAGAAGCGAATGAAAGTTAGAGGAATTTACAGAGGCTTGTTTTGTGTATGTTGGACTGTTACTGGCACATACGGTTCAGTCATGGTTGGTGTAATAACTAAACACGGCACTAGAGAGCAGTAAAGCACCACCGGGCTGACCCTCAGTGAAACATCAATAAGAACAGACAGGACAAAGAGAGATGCAAGCTCAGCTACTGAACGTCATCTAAAAGTCCCTTTGTTATATCTGATTTGTGGTTAGAGGCAATATACCAGTCCTAGGAGAATATTAGTAATTATCTGAACATATCACAGCATACGTGACGACAGGATTCAGTCAGTAATGGGAACAAGCAGGACTGAGATTAGATAACGCAATGCTTTCTTTAACGGTGTTCTTCTTTGATTTTAAAATGGAGGTTCTGGAGAGTCAGTCCAAATGTTTTTGCGTGCCGTTTTCATTAGTTTGAAATTCAAATCAATACATTAAAAACTAGCATGTAGCTTTGACACAACATGTTGTAGCAGGGTAGCCGTGATGGGACATCATTCCAAGCAGATGAAGCTCGAACTTTATTTAAAATGAAGTTTGCATGTTCTCCTTTTTATATACAGTATATATATATATATATATATATATATATATATATATATATATATATATATATATATATATATATAATACAAGTGACAAGCAAAACAAGGTTGTTTTTTGTCCATTGCTTTAGGAGCTGGTTTAAAGGTTAAGCCTGGCCTAGCATACTGAAGAATAATTTGCTTTACCTGTCAGTAGTCTGTAGTAGGTGGTTTCAAACACAGCCGCTGTGAACCTATCCTTACAATGACTCGTGGGTAGTGTCTAGAAGGGAACCCGCAAGTCAAGTCATAATTCACACTGCAGCTTAAAGTCTGTCTCAGTTCAGTGTAAAGATGTTGACTTTTGAACAAATCATCTTGATGTTTGTTTATCTCCTCTCTCCATATCCTACATGGAAAACCCCCTTTTCTGGGACAGGGACTTCCCGGCCCGGCACACACCGGGTGATGGACATATGAAGCAGCCTGCTGACCGGGAGGAGGACATGGCAGTCCATCAGGGAGGGCGGGGCTACGTCCGTATTTATCTGACTATGTGTTCGGAGAGCGTATCGAGAGAATGACGGATCAGAGGGAGAAAGCTCTGCCACAGAGGGATTCCTGTCAGGTCAAAGGTCATGACCCTGAGCTCTGCATGCACATACTGCTGGACATACATACTCTGACCCCCCAGCTAAGTTACAGACCACCCAGCCAGCCAGACACAAACAAACAGTATGTCTGACCTTGACACAGGAGCCCCCAATTATATTTATATTTCTAGAGAGAGAATGAAGAGATTAGATCTGTGCAGCTGACAGGAGGAGACTGATGACTTATTATATATAAAATACTTGACAAATCTCCCTGTAAGATACATATTGAACAGATATAATAGCAATCATGTTATTAATTGCAATTACATATTTGAATCTATTTGAATGCCCGACTAATAATGTGATCTGGAGGTGAAACATCTGGAGTACAACAGTTAGCAGACTTAATCACAGGAGACATTTTGACTTGTCACAGGAAAAACAATGTTGTAACTGAGAGCATTAATGATAGATAGGACCCTGGAAGTGGATGCAGCCATTATTCTCATTATTTATTACACCTGTTTTTGCTGCGATTACATTTCTACAAAGAAAAAAATCCTAATATTCTTTAAAAACAACTGCATGTTGGTCAATATGGCTGCAGGCCTTTCTAAAACTTCTGCAAAGGCTGTTTTCCAAATAAGCAGTACTTTTAGTAGTACTCATAAAACTGTAGCTTAGTGGTTTCAGTTTTAGCATAATTACTTGGTGAGACACTACAGGCAAAAACATTGTTTTTCATGCACTGGTCAGTTTAGATATTTTGGGCTACTTTGCTTCTATTGCATGTCTTCTTTCAGACTAGTGAACGAAAACATCCAAATACACATTTTGATGTTTATTTACTACTTTGTCTATTTGCATCTGTAGATTTCATCTAAATTCACCAAAAGTTACCACTTGATAATGCCTCATTTGCATATTTCACATTTCAGAAAACTTGTAATAAAATAAGTAATATAATATAATATAATAATAGTAATTAACTGGGGATGTGTCATGCTGATACCTACTAGCCAACATGTTGGAGTGGAGTGTGACACATGGAGTGTCTTCTAAACATATGAATTTCATGAAAGGCTGTTATATCAAAATGAGTTTTTCCTCAAGACTCTGAGCCACAAATCTCCACTTCATTAGCTCTTACAGCCACAAAACTTCCCAGTTTCATTCCCATCTACATTATATTCTGAAGGTTTTTACAGGGGGTTGTTCATATATCGCTCATAGTCTTAGTTACAGACAATAGTGATTAAAGTGATAAAAGATATATCCTTAATTACCTCTGTAAAAAAAACTTTGATTCTAATATGTCAATAATGTGAAACAATAATTTTGAACCTGGCTTTATCTAATGTTCATATTTCTGTTCTGGAAACGTATGAAAATTCGATAATACATTATTTGCATGTTCAAATGTAACATTTCAGAAAACTTGTTATACAAAAAATGGTCTTAATGTAAGTAATCAAAGGGGAAGTTTCATGGTGATATTTATTAGTGAAAACCTGTTCACCTGTAGCGTTTGTAAACATCTACAGGGAGGCGCAGGTTTGTATTTGTTACCTCAGGGATCAGTCTCTGACCCCAGTCACAGCTGTATCCCTCCCCCGTCTCATCCATTGATATCTCTACTCTCTGTCTTTGTCCCAACGCTGACCCCGAACTTCATCTCCTTCTCTGCCCCCCCCCCCCCCCCCCTTCTCTCCCCCCCCCCCCCCCCCCCCGAGCTGCTCTCCAACCTCGGTCACAGCCAAACAGATTGGGGTCACCTCCAGGCAGGGGTCAAATGGATCAGAACCAGAGCCGAGTGGATCAGCTGTCTCCCACTGTGACGGCTGGAATGTGTTCAGTAAGCCCTGACTATCCTGTCTGCGTTTCAGCAGATGGATGCTCATGTCACTGACACAGCGGCTGTTGGTGAAATGGTATTATTTATCTCCCCAGCAGCCTCTCGCTCTCTCCTGAGGGAAGATCAGCCGCATGTGAACTGGCTTACTCGTCATAGCACGAATACACTCTAAATAAACAGGGTCCCTACAGGGAGAAAATGGGTATTTGCAGCATGCAAGCCAGCACCATGCAGGACCCTTCTGCTGCTGGAACCAACGCTTTCAGAGTTGTTCTGTACAGCACCAATCAGTTCTACTGTAAGGGCGTTCCTGATAACAAGCCAATCGTTTGTCCACTGCAACATCAGCACCGGACACAACCGGACGCCAGTAAAATGTACCTACAAAAGTAAAACAATATTACTTCTGTTCTGTTGTCAGATATTTAATTTCTACTGTGATCTTTACCAAAATGTTTACCACTTATTTATTTATGAGACGTTTTTGCCCTGTGTGGTAGTAAATTGTGTTGATGTCATGCTACTAGCACTACTAGCTACTGGCTGATAGCTGGTTGTTTGGGAAAAGAGACGTTAACACGTCCACCACAGGACAGGCTGACAGCATGCAGCCCATGGGTGGATTACATGATAGTAAAAGTGATGAATTACAACCAATATATCCATTATTACAGCTGCATACAGCTAGCAGGAAACTGGCAGAAGCAGATATGTCAACAAATCTGAAAACAATAAATCTGGATTCACTGATTAGTGAATTTTACAACTTTTAGGACATATGATTTAAATGAGGGATATTTAAGTGTCCCTACTGGGGAGCTGATTACCTAATAATAATAATAAAAAAAACAACAATTATCCGCTGATGTACAGACTCTATACATCGATGGCACTGAGAACAGCTGTGACACTGTCATGTAAAGGCAGCATCCACAGCCATTAATAATCAGACTGTTGTGCAGCATGGCTACAGAAATATTAATGAAACGGTCCTATAAGAAATATATAAACATCTTTATTGCAGTAATGCCTTACTCTGACTAATAATGACAATCACATTATTATAGACACACAGTGGAAACAACAAGCAATACGTATAGAAACATAAGCTGTCATATTATTCATGGATGTCAAGATTGTCAATGCTCATATTTCATCACAAACAGCTATTTAAGTCACACTAATATAAGGAGGCAGCTTGTTGTCTTTGAAGCACACACACACACACACACACACACACACACACACACACACACACACACACACACACACACACACACATGTCCTCTGCCTGATAGGCTATTTCCTGCAGATAGACCTGTCCATACTCATACAGTTCTTCCGGTGGATGTAATCTTTAGTGTGGTGACAGCTAGTTAACCAGCTCGCCCGAGCCTGGCCTCATCCACCACAGCTTTAATTTGCACAGACGTTCTCAGAGAGTGCATGAGAGAGACGTATAGCGAGACACAGAGCCATGTTAACACCTATCTAAAGAAAAACAGGAACGGCCACGGCCGTTTCATTACTAAAGACACCGGCCCGCTTCTGAAACAGACACTGAATAAATAAAAGCATGTATTTACGCCTGGCCCACTCAGACGTGCGCACACAGAGGCGTGATATCAGAGGGAAATTGACCCACGAAAGACAAATCTGGTTTAACAAAGAAGTAGACAAAAGCAAAGCTATTCGAGGACTGATTTATTCATCATGAGCCTGATTCAGTGTTAATTGTTAATGGCCACATTAGTGATGAGCAGAGGTCGTGAAGAAATGTGTTCCTGCATAGACTTCTGTACTCTTTGGTTTCATTTGCTTTCTTGCCCACACTTATTAACTAAGACTAAGATATTAACTAACTTAGAGGATGATCGCCAAAAGTATGACAATCTGACTCAAATTATAATAAACTACACGTATCCTTTAAAGGTGTGCAGGGAAACTTCTGGATTCATCGAGGAGAACGTTGCCTGTGCCTTATTCTGTATATGTTGTGTGTTTTTTTCTACGATCACAAAATGCAGAAAACCTTTAGTGTCTCCAGACGGAGCCGTGTGAGGTCACCTGGGTCAGCGTCGGCTGGGACTAAAGACTGGGACTAACGGGGTGAATTCTTCCCTCCCTCATTAAGCTAAATGAAGGCCTGAAGCTATGCATAATTAAGGCGTGGCTGCTTTCAGTGACAGCTCGCTAACTGCTTTCTCAGCCATGTTTGTGGGTGTGGTGCCTGCTGAAGAATTTTTCATGGGACTATTGGACAAAGAAAACTGGCTTGCTGTCAGGTCAAGTACTCTACAAACAAACCTTTTTGTTGCAAGCTAAAATTAGCATACCAATTAATATAACATCATGAATTACAGAAGCACCTTGCTAATTAAGCTATCTAGCTAGCTCTAGTATTAGCTGGTAATTTACTGGTTGTTATGTTAACTGTACGTGACCCCGCTGGGCCCCGCTGACGGACAAAATGCCAAACTCAAGGCTTCCAAACTGTAGTCCACAAACCAATGGGTGGTAATCTGATTACTGCTGCCAGTGTTCACATCATGGCCCTCGGACAAGTGACTAAACTTGTAAAGCTAGTAACCATTAGTACATTAGTACATACTGTAAATGTGACCCCAAACGGCCCATTGTGCTGAATCTTTGGCTGATATTAGAAAAACTCCAGGCCGGCTAGTGACATTCCAGCTCTGAGGACGTTGATGTGCCAACTCAACTCCTGGCAGGGTTCCTCTCAAACAGTGACGGAGGCTGACCTTTCTCTTCCTCTCTTCAAACAACATGGCCTTTAAGATGCGCCTGACTCCGCATAATTCATTGATGGTGCCCTTCACATGAGTCTGTGAGGCTGTGCATCCAAACTCTGACCCCACCCGACAGCCTGCAGCAGACCCACGGGGCCGGAGGAGGCACAGTGGATGGAAGTGTCAGCACCAGGCTCACTCTGACAGGTAGGCTGGTTGTGTGATCCCGCGTTGCCTCGCCAATCTGCACACCTCACCCTATTATGTGCTACACAATGGCTGGAATATCAAAGAAACTTAAGTTAGTGTTATGTTTATGGACGCTTAAGTTGAGGCCCACACACAACAGACCGTCACCAGAACCAGCAGCGGTGAAGGCTGACCATTGCGTCATCTCAGGTTGCTTGTGTCTGGGCTAAAAACACAGCAAAGACTACAGCCAGTGGCTAACTACCACATACTGTACGATCTGTGCATGTGAGAGGAAATAACTCTCCACACCAGCAGGTGGCAGTAGTCTGTAATCAGCATCAGTATCATGAAACAAGTCTGAGAGAACAGGACTCAAATGCACCACTCTTAGGCAGGAATCACAAGGAACAGTCTTTAATGCTGGCAAAGGTTCGGTACGCAGGTAATCAGTCAGCGTGTCAGACAAATCCAAAAACGAGAGGCAAAAGGGCAAAGTCAAAAATACAGGCAGCGATCAGATTCACGAGGAAGGCTAACACTAGAAATAACTGGCGGGGACGCTTTCTCACAAGGAATAAAGACGAACTGGCACAGAGGGAAGGGGAAGCACGCATTAAATACTAGTGGAGGGAGTGATTGACTATTCACAGGTGGACACAATCAGGGCAGAGGGAGGACAATCAGACACAGGTGAATGGTGATGGAAACTGGGTCACAGGGAGGTGCTCTAAAGGTGCAGGTGGGAAACATGCGGGGCAGGAAGTGAGGTGATCTGAAATGAGAGGAAATGTTAGGATATCAAAATAAAACAGGAAGTGCAACATGCAACACAGAAGACAGACAAAACCAAAGTCTTAGATGTTGTGACAATCAGACCTAAAGCGGCGGATATACTGTACTAAACCTTATGCTGCTGTTATGATACATAGACGAAACAAAACAGCGTTTGCGGATCTTATTTGCTGAAGCTGAACAGCCAATCAGAATTATTTCTTTCTCTTTTTCCCAGAAAGCCTCCGACATGGAGGACAGAAAAAACTGTCTCAGTGATTAGGGATGAAATAAAATGTAATAATAATGATAATAATAATAATGATAATAATAATAACAATAACAATAACAATAAAATAATAATAATAATCACAATAATAATAAGAAGAAGAAATTAAAACTATCTATTTTAAATGAAAACTAAATTAAATAAAATCAACATTTATCTAGAGACCATCTTGCGATAGATGACAAGTCACGATACAACCTTCATTTTGATCTCAACTACACACCTGTAAAGTTTCGTGATTGTATCTGACCCAGTTGTGACCATCACGGTGACAAAATGTGTCCACAGACAAACAGACACTCATAAAAACACCTGGCAAAGTACTCCGAACCTCCGCTGTGGTACTTCCTGCTACACTAGGTGTCTCCAGGACCACATTCTGCCATAATGACTCACACACAGACTCTGAGGGTGAAAACAACACCAGCGCTGCTGTCAGGGCTGGTAATTAAACACTCTTCAACCACTGGATCAGTGGAGGCAGAGGACGTTGATCCTCCTTTTTTCTTGAGAAGCAAGCGGGAGATCAAAATATTAAAGCGAGTAATTAGCTGAAATAAATCATTACCAAATCTCAGTATCTTCTATCTCTTAAAGGCTATGTGTAGAGGTATTTAAATTAAATGTGTGAAAAACACTTTCAGTGAACACTGGTGCAGTCCATGAGTGTCTGAATGGATCTACAGTTACACCAAATCACTTTTTAATCAGGTATCCTTTTTGATGCTCTTTGTTTAGCCTGACTGATGTATGTGGACGTTATTTTATACATTCAGTCCTCCAGTGGACCTCCATGATGGCGCCAGAGAAAAAAGATTTCTGAGCAAACTGAGAGGCCTCTGCAGGGCAGCAGTGTGCAGCTGATGCTCATCATCGGTCTGGCCAGCGGCCATCCCTCCGTCAGGCCTCCCTCCTCTCTTGTCTTTGTGTCTGAGAAGGGCTGGAGCCTCTTACAGATGTGTGCAGGAAGCCCTTCTTTTCCCTTCCGGCATAAAAGATAATCGATAAAAAGCATTTTTCTTCACCTGCCTCTCCTCCTACTAGGTTTCCATGCTTTGTGAGAGAACCCCTGCCTGCAGGGCTTCCTCCACTTCCACTCATCCCTTCATCCACAATCCATCCAATCTCGGATACTGCGGATCTTTAGCCTTCAGCCCAGAGGCCAAACAGCGGTGAACATGCTTTGTTTCCACACTTGACTTCCTCCCCGGTCGAAGCCTTTCATACTCTCATCTCTGTAATTTTCTGCATTAATTATTCAGGCCCTTCCAGCCTATGAATATAAATCCATTATGTCTGCCCTGCTACTCTCTGCTCAATTAAGAGATTGGGGATGAAATGATATGGGGGGATGGCAGATCAGGCGATCCAAGGATTCATGAGACCTCACTTCACTTAAAAACTATAAGACATCCTACAGCCCAGTGCAGAGACTCATACAGTACATGAATGTACATGAATGTATTTACATAAAGAAGCAATATGTAGCGCTGACAGCTAGCGTTTAAAATAGGTAACAGCGGTCCAAATTCAAAACACTGAAGCCGTGGCCCGTCTGCTCCTTCAGTGACTGATAGCAGTTAGCACAAATTTCTGCAATTTGAGGTTTACCTCTTATAAACCATCGTGGTAGCTTCTGTCCTGCAGCAGGTGGAATCACATCACCAGTGTGTGTCTCAAATACTCGGACCTCAGGTTGACGTGCCGAGGCGTTTCAGGTCGGGTAGAGTCCAACATTAACCTTATCTCTGTTGATCCGGTTCATCGGTTTGCTTCCATGGCTGCAGAAGGCTGTTTGTGTACCATTTTGTTTCATATGTGGCAGCGGAGCATTGAAACGGGCCGTGGACGGGATCCCACCGATCCAAAACAAAAACAGACGTTCTGGACCAGAACGGAGATTTCAGAGGACCACATACTGGCTGGAGCGTTGATGTCAGAGAAGCCAGTATTTCAGTTCAGCATGTTTCCTTAATCTCTGATGATTTATTACAGTAAATATATTACACATTGGTCCTTTAATGACCACTGTCCTGTTGTTTTTGGTCCATATTGACTCAATACCATCAGGGAGTTCCCAGTAATTTTTCAGCTTTGTATTTATGCTGCAAACTCTGACTTTCATCTCATTTAAAAGACTCTGCTGATGTGGCTGTGGCCTGTGCCTGTCACCATAATTACGTTATTGACTTATCGTATGACATGGCCTCGATCATTTTTACATTATGGATGGCCATGACCATTTTTGCTGACCTTAATATTGCCCATCGTGTTTTCGCGTGGTCCTTTTTAGCCTACATGATGCTAGAATAAACAGCAGGGTTTTCTATTATAAGACCAGAGAGTCCACTGTATTTATTGTTTATGTTTATTGTTTTTTTTTATGTTTCGTTAATTAAGATCACTCCAATTCTGAATATACACATTGCTGTTTGAAAGTGTATTTATATGTTTATATGTTTTATATTTAACATTTATATATTTTTGTAAGGGCTGTCAGAGTTAATTCAAATTCATTTTAATGCCATACATTTTTTCACCACATTAATGCAACTTGCAAATTTTAAGTTGTAGTGGGCTAGAACCCTGAGGAATCCTTTGGTACCAACCACCAGGTCATACAAGCTTGTGAAGGAGGCTAAATAACACTCCAAACTTGCACTAAACTTTGTTGAGGAAAAACTGGTATGACCATCTTCAAAGGGGTCCCTTGACCTCTGACCTCCAGATGTGTGAATGTAAATGGGTTCTCTGGGTCCCCACCAGTCTCCCCTTTACAGACATGCCCACTTTATGATAGTCCCAGTCAGTTTCTAGACAAAATTTGTCACTGTTATATGTTGTTAATAGATTTCCAAGAATAAATATATACATACAATAGACTGACATAAAGCAGCATATTTGTCCACTCCCACGTTGATAAGGGTATTAAATACTACAACTCTCCCTCTAAGGTACAGTTTGAACGATACAAAATGTGCAATTAATTTACGATTAATCGCGATTAACTATTTTAATCAACTGACCGCCCTAGTTATTATTCATCTTTATATCAATGGCATAAATGGTCAATAACTGGTCTTAAAATGACAACAATACAGTTTAGCAAATTATTTCTGGGACAATTTATCGTCCAACAAAAGTATTTATTGTGACAGGTCTAGCTGTGGCCTTCAAATGACACTAGACTGGTATTAATGGGCCTACTGTGTGTGCAGAAAACACATCATTAGACATCCTCCGTCTGTACCTTCCCAACAAGGCAGCATGGAAGCAGTGATTCATGCTGTTTATACCACACTCTGACCCTGCCATCAGCACGTGGCAACACAAACCAAGACTCATGGTCCAGGTGATATTTGTCCAGCTCACAGACAGATGTTTCATTTCCTGCCGAGTACACAGAAATAAATGAGCCTGATCAACCTGTACCATCTTTTAAATGGAAGCAGTTTGGAGCTTAATAAGCACTGCACAATAAAAAAGACAAGTAGAAGGCATCAGACTTACTCTCATTGTCACTGTACGCAAAGTTTTACTAACCGAGTCTTGTCTCAACTTACTGCTAACATACTGTAACGGAAATAGGAGGAAGGTTGATGGAAACGGAGAGCAGACAGCCGTCCTGTCTCTCCATCCTTTTTTCTGTTGCCCCTCCGACACTCTCAGCTCTGGTGATGGATGCTAGACTACTTCTGAACCAGATCATGAGTGCACCTCTTCCTCTGCTGCCAGCCGACCACTGTGATCAACACTTGAGCTGACAGCGCTGCCAGCAGCCATGCACAGGATACACTATGAGATGTTTTGGCATCAGAGATGATCACGTTACATGACAATAAAGGCACTAAAAACTGAGTCCTAAACATGAGACTTCACATGTAGGCTAATGTAGGAGTTTAGGACGTGCACTGCAGGCGGGCTGAACTGTAATTGGGCAGAAAAAAAGATAGAAATAGAAAGAATAAAGAGAAAGAGAACAACCTTACTAAATAAAAAAAAGGCTCTTCTCGAGTCAAGTTAATGTTCAAATCATTCGAAGCATCGGCCCAAACTGGCAAATCAGTCAAGATGGAAAACTTCAGGCTCTGATATCGACTGTAGAGTGAAGTACACGGCCTCCTACAGTGAAATCAATGATGTACAGCAATTTCTCACAGTGAAATACAAAACCTGCTCCTCTGCTATAAAAGAAGTTTAACCAGCATCTGTATCACACGCATAGTTAAAACACTTGATTTTACCCCCTGCATTCCTACTGATGGCTGGGTATTGAACCTCAATACTCCTTGAATACTGACCCAAAAACGTCCAAATGTTTCATATTTAGTATCGAAACCTGTTAGCAATGATTTGTCAGCTCTTGTTTACATATTCTTTGGTGAGACATTTCGTGAATTTGCTGTCACTTTTTTCTGACATGCTTTTACTACCCAGCAAACGGTGGATGGATTCTGTCGATGGGATGTCAGTCAGTGCAGGCCGGTTCAATATCCAGCCCAGTCGCACAGCAGTTCAAGAAGTAGTCACAAAAATGAATGTATTGATTTGTAAACATAGACATGAACCACATTTTTTTGTGATGGTCAGCACAAAATCAATTTGTATGTAATCCATGTAATTATGAGCGAGAGTGGTGCGTACGGATGAGGTCGGGGTGGATGGGTGGGTGAAAACCACAGGGCTCTCAAAGCGGCAGTAGGCAGTATGTTTCTGGCATCATTGGGGAAAATTACGCGATAACCTTTAAATATATTTTAAAGTGTTCTGAGAGAAAACTAGACTTCCTCCTCATGGCTCTGTTTTCAGGCTTTAACAAATCTAGCCCGTGACAGGAGACTTTGACCAATCACAGGCCATTTCAGGGAGAGCATTCCTATTGAGCGTTCCTATTGGCTGTGCTCCAGCTGGTGGGCGGTGCTTGGTATTTCTTCAACTGATCTCAACATGGCTTCAAGAAGAGATGTCACATGTCATCAACGCATCATATCTTTGGGATACAACTTTTTTGAGCCAATCACGACGCACGACCGCAGCTCCAATTACAGTACATTACACATGTGTTATTCCCAATACCCTAAGACACATGTCTGTCATAACTTTTTTTTAAATCACATTTGCTTCATTTCTATCCACTGCAGCAGTAAGTTACTCCACTTACGGTGTCATTTAAACCCAAACTACAATCTTTTCCTAAACCTAACTGTGTAGTTTGTTGCCCATGCCTAACCAAGCTGATCTTTTCCTAAATCTGAGTAGTTTTATTTTGAAGACTGGCGCAGAAATTTACATGCATGTCACAGGTTGCTGGAAATTCATAGTGAAACGCACCAAAAATTTGTTGTCAAAGTCGTGTCACAAAAAAAAAAAAAAAATCGAATAGATGAAATTTCATGACTATTTCATGAACTCCTGTTTTGGGAAAAGTGTTTCCAACTACTGATCATCTATTAATGTTCAGAACAGACTCAGTATTTAGTCACAGTCACATGTCTTTACTGCAAAGAGTTGGGGAGGTTGGGTTATTGTGTTAAATTACCACGTAAGAGGAAAAGTATGTTAGTTATCAGCACTGAACCTCAGGTACTGTATTTACATGTGTGTCAAAAACATTCAGACAATACTCATATAAGCCACATTCCTGCTGTAGTTGGACTGAAACGACAGGAGATCCAGGAGTATTGGTGTAGGCTGCCAGGGAGGAACACATGCTGTACTCATACATACAGTATACAGCGCATAGACACTGCAGCATCAGAGACTCACCAGGAATATCCTCTCCAGCTGGTCCTGGATGTCCTTCATCCCAGGAAAGGCAGCTACTCCCTGGATCATCTCAATGAAGATGCAGCCCACTCCCCTTGAAGAGAGAACAACACATGATGAGGCCTCCCATCAAATACTGGCTCTGGTAACTGTAACTTCTCTCTGATCTATTACCTCAGTAAACATTGTAAACATGAGTTTATGGTGTCAATCACTAGTTTCAAGTCTTCTTCAGTACAGCGTGATGTTAATTTAGTAAATTACTGTTTCATTTAGAGTCACATAGTCCATAAAGCAGGGGATGCTTTAGGGCGGGGCTACCTTGTGATTGACAGGTCACTACCACGGTGTTGTCCGTGTTTTTGTCTTTCACAGTGTGTTTTTAAAAGTTGACATTTTGGTCATCTAAAAACACCTTATTTAATGTTCAGTTGTACTTAGCTTCACCCTCTTCTGTCAGGTCTGGTTCCAAAAAACAAAATGGTGACGGCAAAAATGCCAAACTCAAGGCTTCAAAACTGCTACATCACAGTGACTACTACGTCACAGTGACTACTACGTCACAGTGACTTCTACCTCACAGTGACTACTACGTCACAGTGACTGCTACGTCACAGTGACTGCTACGTCACAGTGACTGCTACGTCACAGTGACTGCTACGTCACAATCACTACTACGTCACAGTGACTACTACGTCACAGTGACTACTACGTCACAATGACTTCTACCTCACAGTGACTTCTACCTCACAGTGACTACTACATCACAGTGACGACTACGTCACAATGACTACTACATCACAGTGACTACTACGTCACAATGACTTCTACCTCACAGTGACTTCTACCTCACAGTGACTACTACGTCACAGTGACTACTACGTCACAGTGACTACTACGTCACAGTGACTACTACGTCACAATGACTTCTACCTCACAGTGACTACTATGTCACAGTGACTACTACGTCACAGTGACTGCTACGTCACAGTGACTGCTACGTCACAATCACTACTACGTCACAGTGACTGCTACGTCACAGTGACTACTACGTCACAGTGACTACTACGTCACAATCACTACTACGTCACAGTGACTACTACGTCACAGTGACTTCTACCTCACAGTGACTTCTACCTCACAGTGACTACTACATCACAGTGACGACTACGTCACAATGACTACTACATCACAGTGACTACTACGTCACAATGACTTCTACCTCACAGTGACTTCTACCTCACAGTGACTACTACATCACAGTGACTACTACGTCACAGTGACTACTACGTCACAGTGACTACTACGTCACAATGACTTCTACCTCACAGTGACTACTATGTCACAGTGACTACTACGTCACAGTGACTACTACATCACAGTGACTACTACGTCACAGTGACTACTACATCACAATGACATCACAATGACTACTACATCACAGTGACTACTACGTCACAGTGACTACTACATCACAGTGACTACTACGTCACAATGACTACTACGTCACAGTGACTACTACATCACAGTGACGACTACGTCACAATGACTACTACATCACAGTGACTACTACGTCACAATGACTACTACATCACAGTGACTACTACGTCACAGTGACTACTACATCACAGTGACTACTACGTCACAGTGACTACTACGTCACAATCACTACTACATCACAGTGACTACTACGTCACAGTGACTACTACGTCACAGTGACTACTACGTCACAATCACTACTACATCACAGTGACTACTACGTCACAGTGACTACTACGTCACAGTGACTACTACGTCACAGTGACTACTACATCACAGTGACTACTACATCACAGTGACATCACAGTGACTACTAAATCACAGTGACTACTACGTCACAGTGACTACTACGTCACAGTGACTACTACGTCACAATGACTTCTACCTCACAGTGACTACTACGTCACAGTGACTACTACATCACAGTGACTACTACATCACAATGACATCACAGTGACTACTACGTCACAGTGACTACTACGTCACAGTGACTACTACGTCACAGTGACTACTACATCACAGTGACATCACAGTGACTACTAAATCACAGTGACTACTACGTCACAGTGACTACTACCGTCACAGTGACTACTACATCACAGTGACTACTACGTCACAGTGACTACTACATCACAGTGACTACTACGTCACAGTGACTACTACATCACAGTGACTACTACATCACAGTGACTACTACGTCACAATCACTACTACATCACAGTGACTACTACATCACAGTGACTGCTACGTCACAGTGACTACTACGTCACAGTGACTACTACATCACAGTGACTACTACGTCACAGTGACTACTACATCACAATGAACATCACAATGACTACTACATCACAGTGACTACTACGTCACAGTGACTACATCACAATGACTACTACGTCACAGTGACTACTACGTCACAGTGACTACTACATCACAGTGACTACTACGTCACAGTGACTACTACGTCACAATGACTACTACATCACAGTGACTACTACGTCACAGTGACTACTACATCACAATGACATCACAATGACTACTACATCACAGTGACTACTACATCACAGTGACTACATCACAATGACTTACTACGTCACAGTGACTACTACATCACAATGACATCACAATGACTACTACATCACGGTGACTACTACATCACAGTGACTACATCACAATGACTACTACGTCACAGTGACTACTACGTCACAGTGACTACTACATCACAGTGACTACTACGTCACAGTGACTACTACGTCACAATGACTACTACATCACAGTGACTACTACATCACAGTGACTACTACATCACAGTGACATCACAGTGACTACTAAATCACAGTGACTACTACGTCACAGTGACTACTACGTCACAATGACTACTACATCACAGTGACTACTACATCACAATGACATCACAATGACTACTACATCACGGTGACTACTACGTCACAGTGACTACTACGTCACAGTGACTACTACATCACAGTGACTACTACATCACAATGACTACTACGTCACAGTGACTACTACATCACAATGACATCACAATGACTACTACGTCACAGTGACTACTACATCACAGTGACTACTACATCACAGTGACTACTACATCACAATGACATCACAATGACTACTACGTCACAGTGACTACTACGTCACAGTGACTACTACATCACAGTGACTACTACGTCACAGTGACTACTACGTCACAGTGACTACTGCATCACAATGACATCACAGTGACTACTACATCACAGTGACTACTACATCACAGTGACTACTGCATCACAATGACATCACAGTGACTACTACATCACAGTGACTACTACGTCACAGTGACTACTACGTCACAGTGACTACTACATCACAGTGACTACTACGTCACAGTGAGTACTACGTCACAGTGACTACTACGTCACAGTGACTACTACATCACAGTGACTACTACATCACAGTGACTACTACGTCACAGTGACTACTACATCACAGTGAGTACTACGTCACAGTGACTACTACGTCACAGTGACTACTACATCACAGTGACTACTTCTTACAGTCTATGGTGTTTATACTACGTCACCTGACTTCCTCTCCTCATTGTCTTAATTGCAACGACCACTAATAAGCTGTTTGCACAGACATTTCAGTGAGGACGGCTTGGTCACATACTAACTCCATGTCAATCCAGCCCCATCTCGTCCCAGGGCATTAAACGCTGAGGCTTTGTCACGGCCCTCAGTGGTCGATAGCGCCACACAACTCACCCTTCAGCGTTAGTGTGAGACACACAGGATGGGCAGGAGTGAGGTGGATGGGTCTCCTGCATTACTGTCAGGATATAGTTACCATTTTATAAAAATAACATTTTAAAATCATATTTGCTCCAATCTTGCCTACTGTGTTTACTGTGACGATAAAGTGGTGCCGAGGGGTCTGACCAAGCATCAGTATGTGACGGGTTGGGATAAAAATGTGTCAGCCACTTCCTTTCAGCCACTTCCTTTCCCACCTTTTCCATCAGTGCACCTTCCCCATCCACATACTCACCTGCTTCATATTTCCCTAACCAGCCTTGTGGTATTTATACCAGCTCCTCTCCACCATTCCCTGCCAGATTGTCTAGTATGCAGCCCTTATTTCCGTCTCCCTGATCGTTACTCGGATTGAAACTCGCCTGCTCCCGCTAACTTCGTGACTCAGTACCTGGTTTTGATCGGTGCCTGTTTTTTGACCTCAGTCAACGGGAACTTTTATCTGACTCAGACTGTCTTTGTTTCGCGCTTTTGGGTTCAAGCTTCTGAGCCATTGTGACTGTAAGATGTCAGTAAATCAGTCAGTCAATGAGGCCAGCTGCGCTCTTTAAGTTTTAGCACATAGTAAATTAGCCTTAGTAAATACAGGCCTGCTTGCTCCCAGACAGCTAATGAACCGTCCTGATGGCAGCAGATCCAGCTGAGAGGAGACTCTGCTGCAGGCACACAGTAAATACATTCTTGGGATTCACTCTGAAAAACCAATCTGACTTCAAGTTATTCTGTCTCATAGTCATCCTTCAAGACCTGTTGTTTAAAACTCTGGTGCGCTATTCACTCACTGACAGCTTTTAATGGGACAAACTGACCCAGGATACTACTGGGCTTTCAATGCAATACAGAAGACCAGATACTTCAGTTCATATAATGTGGTCATTACATTTTAAAATGTCACGTGAAAATGATGCTGGTGACGGTGACGATATTTATCTGATGTGTACAGTGTGACTACGCTGCCAATAATTCAAATGAGTAATGTGCAGGTACTACAGAGGTTACCTGTCAGTGACATGTTGTGTACCAGGAACGCAAAGTTGGACCTCTCGGTCAAACAGACCCATCAAACAGTAGATCCAGTTAGAGAATCACTGTGACAATATGAAGTATTATGTCTTTTTTCTTCATTTTGATCCAAATGTCACATGGACATCGGCGTGTACGACTGGCAGTACACTATATTGTAGAGGACAACTGATATATTTTTTTATGGCCGATACCGATGAGGATTTTCTTTTTTTTTTTTTCAATCAGGACAGCCAATGGCCGATATATGATGCCGATTGTTTTTGCCAAAATCTCTGCTTGGTTTTCTTTTATTCCTCCATCTGATAAAATATAACAGTTTAAAAATAACAAATGATACAGAAAATTTCTTAAATAAACATTTATTGAACAACACTTATGGTCTGTCTCTAATCTGCATTTACTACCTGCATGGTTTCTGCCAGTTAGGCCGATGCCAATTGTGAACAAATGTAAAAATATCAGCCCAATTAATCGGCTGACCAATTAACCAGTTGACTTCTACTATATTGTTTTGATTGTCAGATAGTTATGTGTGTGCAATGGGACATTTTGAGCACAGCAAAATACTTTTTTGCAACAAAGAATAAACCATTTTGATCAAAGGAAAATCAGGTTTCAACATATCACTAATCTCTTTAATGCATTAACACTTTTGGAGGTTGTAGCAGGCTCAGTTTCAAACTTGCACTAAAATTTAGTGAGGGAAAAACTGTCATGGCCATTTTTAAAGGGGTCCCTTGACCTCTGACCTCCAGATGTGTGAATGTAAATGGGTTCTCTGGGTCCCCACCAGTCTCCCTTTACAGACATGCGCACTTTATGATAGTCCCAATCAGTTTGGATCAAGTCATAGTCAAGTCAGCACTCTGACACACTGACAGCTGTTGTTGTCTGTTGGGCTGCAGTTTGTCATGTTATGATCGGAGCAGATTTATGCTAAATGTACCTGTGAGGGTTTCTAGACAATATCTGTCATTGTTTTGTGTTAAATCTCCCTTTAAGGTAGATTTTTAACAGATAGAAATGTGTAAGTAATGTGCAGTTAATTATGATAAACTATGGGCAATCTTGCAATTTATCACAATGTTAAAGTCAGTACCTGAGAGGGTTTCTGGAAAATATCTGTCATTGTTTTGTGTTGTTAATTGATTTCCAATAATAAATACACATATATAAATATATATGCTGATCAGCCGTGACAATAACAACATTATGACCACTGACTGGTGAAGTGAATAACATTGTGGCTGGGATATATCAGGCAGCAAGTGAAGATTGTGTACTTGAAGTTGATGTGTCTGATTGACAGACTGTGTGTGAGCTGCAGGAAGGTAAAAATAGAGCAGTCTTCCATCACGTCCTCCCTCCTCACAGATGGCAGCCGCTAACCTGTAGGCCGCTCTGATGGATGCTTCAGTGGCAGATCTGCACAACCTTTTGGTCCTGCAAGAGATGCTTCTTCATGGAAGACTGCTTCCTAAGTGACCAGGGGTGAGAGTGTGTGTGTGTGTGTGTGTGTGTGTGTGTGTGTGTGTTGCAGGGTGACTCAGTGGGATGGTGGATGATGCCCATCTGCAAATACCCTTGAAGCAGACACACTGTCCCTCTGCCTCCCAGACCCCCAAAGCCCCAAAGCTCCAAAGCCCCCAACTGCTTTTTAATTGGATGTTGGAGGATGCAGCTGGGGATCATGGGATGTCCCTGCTGACAGATAGGGTCATCAAGGCTTGGCTGAGAGTCCAACACCAGCATTGTTGGAAGGAGGCCCCAGAGGAAGGAGGCACTAGGTGGAGAATGGCCGCTCTAGCGGGGAAAACAGATGCCTCCACCTCTGGGACGGACTCATTTTCCATTTCCTGTTCAAACATTTGCTGCAGTTCTGCTCAACTTGATTTAAAATCTTATCTCTCCAAGTGATGAAAAGACCAGAAGATGAATCAGATATAACTATAACTATATTTCAGCACCCCTACATCAGTCTGTCTCTGAGGTTTAGGTGGAACATAATTACAGATTGAGTAATATTTATTAGAAAGTATGATCTATGCTTTTCTGCTAGGCTTTTTTTAGTCATTATGATTCATCACTTTTTGTAGATTAGTTTTGCTGTATCTGTAATTTGTTGTATGTATGCTACTAACTTCTAATTATTATTTTATTATAATTATCAACAGTGTAATTATGTCAAATGATCCCAAACATGTCTCGAAGCTCTGTATCAGATGCAACATCACTAACTAGTGAAGTGCAGACCACCACCACTAGGATATGTGATCCAACATCAAACCCATATTTTGGTCTAGAGGTGTTCCCATTCTCAGGAACTTAATACAGACTTGTCAGTCTAGCAAGGCCTCAAGAAAGACCTGTGAGCATCAGCGAGACCACACACTGGTTTCACAACACAGAACGTCAGTCTTCCTTAAAACTAGCGCTGATTAATCGTTTGAATATCAAAATGACAATTTGCAAAATCGGAAGAAATCATCCAAGGGTGAGGAAGAAAGGACATTTACAGAAAAGCGCCAACGAAAATGTCTAACTGGACCTGATTTTCTGGACACTTTCCAGAGTTCATATGAGAAAACGGCACCACTATGGTATGTATCGTATCAATGGTTGAAAGTCTTTCTGTACATATATAATATGTTTACAACACAATACAATATTCAATTCCTGTCATTTTCTGACCGGCAGGGCTATATAGCAGTTAGCTTGGTAGATGATAGAGGTTATTTTTAATGAGTATTGAAACGTAGTACACCACCAGGTAACATTTTGCTTAATATTTGCTAAATTCACCAATCAGCAACTTTTAAATACAAATTACAGGGCTGTCAATCCATGAAAACATTTAATCACGATTAATCACACATTTTTTTATCTATTCAAAATGCACCTTGAAGGGAGATTTGATTAATACTCTTATCAACACGGGAGTGGACAAACATGCTTGTTTTATGAAACTTTTCATTTATTTATTTAACACTAAACTATGACAGATATTGTCCAGAAACCCTCCCAGGTTCTGCATTTAGCATAAAAAATCTGCTCCAATCAGAACATGGCAAACTGCAGCCCAACAGGCAACAACAGCTGTCAGTGTGTCAGAGTGCTGACTTGACTATGACTTGATCCAGACTGACTGCGACTATCATAAAGTGGGCATGTCTGTAAAGGGGAGACTGGTGGGGACCCAGAGAATCCATTTACATCCACACATCTGGAGGTCAGAGGTCAACGGACCCCTTTGAATATAGCCCTGCCAGCTTTTCCTCACCAAAATTTAGCATAGCGTTATTTAACCTCCTTCAGTATGACATGATTTGTACTGATGGATTCCTTAGATTTCCAAGTTGCTTTAAAATCACATTCAAATTAAAGTCACGTTAATGTTTTAAAGAAGCACGGTACTAAAACAAAATTGAAAAGTCAACAGCCGTAATAAATTGTAATTGCATGGTCAGTAAAACTGCAATTACATATTTCCCCAAAACATTCAGTCCTGCTGAAAATATCAATATTATATGATATTGACATGTCATATTTTGTTTCATCCACATCCATCGTAGCTCCATCTGTGAGTGTAATATGTGTGAATGTGATGAATATGTGATTCACAGTGCCAGTGGGTGGGGGGTTACAGGAGGTGAAGGGCGACCAGGGAGGAGGAAAACACTAAGATACACAACAGAGACTCATCCAAGGACCAATCTACAGAGAACACCCCCCAGGTGAGGATGTAAGTGGGTATAAATGGGTTTTGTGTCGAAAAATCTGATCTAGATCTTAATGGAAGTACCTGGATAAGTCAAGGATAAATTACAGAGGGAGTACGGGGGGATCTCAGGGTCAGGGGTTAGTAGTACTCACCACATGTCCAGGCAGGTGGAGTAGTCTGTGGATCCCAGCAGGACATCTGGAGGCCGGTACCACAGGGTCACCACCTCGTTGGAGTAGGTATGGCTGGGGACCGACTTAGCCCTGGCCAGGCCTGAGGGGAGCAACACAACAGCACTGTCTCAGAAAGCATTATCATTGACTGACCTTCAGCAGGCTTCTGAAAACAAAGCAGAGCACTGGAGACGGCAGTCGGCACGACTGGATGGGACTGAGTCAGTGTAGCCTGCTGACAGAATCCTTAAATAACAAATGAACTGGCATATTAAAAACGTTAAAAAAATATAATTCAAAAAAATCTAACCATATTTTTATTTACTTATTACTTACTGCATCTTTTATTTATGATTTCTGAGCAGATTTGTTTTTGATGGACATCAGAGAAAATGATATCCTTGGAAAGTGTAAGTCACACTTTCATCAGCTCTGTGTGTTTAGTTATGACGAGGAATATGATATTTCAGGGCACTAAGGGCTTTAAATATGGCTATATTTAATCGTGATAAATCGAAAGATTGATAATCATGATCAACCACATTAACCACACATTTTTATCTGTTCAAAATGTACCTTAAAAGGAGATTTGTCTAATATTTAATACTTTTATCAACATGGGAAAAGAGAAATATGCTGCTTCACACAAATGTACATATATCTTTATCATTGGAAATCAACAACACAAAACAATGACAGATATTGTCCAGAAACCCTCCCAGGTTCTGACTTTAGCATAAAAAATCTGCTCAAATCAGAACATGGCAAACTGCAGTCCAACAGACAACAACAGCTGTCAGTGTGTCAGAGTGCTGACTTGACTATGACTTGATCCAGACTGACTGGGACTATCATAAAGTGGGCATGTCTGTAAAGGGGAGACTGGTGGGGACCCAGAGAACCCATTTACATTCACACATCTGGAGGTCAGAGGTCAAGGCACCCCTTTGAAAATGGGACATGCCAGTTTCAGTAAGCTTGTTATTATTATTTAGCTTCGCTATCTGATGAGCTAGTATGAAATGGTTGGTACCAATGGAATGCATTAATGCACTAAAGAAATGAGCATTAAAATGAATTTGCATTAACACATTATTATCGCATTAACTTGGACCACAGGACACTCACCCAGGAGACCAGTGTTCAGGTCCCGTGTGAGATTAGTCTTAGTCATGTGACTTGTCGGTATCGTCACTCCCAGTCATGTGACTTTATTCTTGAAAATCATGTAAGGCAGTCTGCTCAGGGTGGTTCTTTATTAACACTTGTGGCATTGTTATATTGGGTTGTTAGTCTTGTTACGTTATGTTAGGTCGACCAACATACGACTGAGTATCTGTGCCTCATGTCTCTCCCTCCTGCACCTCATGGTTTGAAAACTTCTGCACTAGAGTCATCTAATTCATTTTAAGAGCCAGCATTGGGTTGAAATTTGGATTCAATATCTCAATAACGAGACCTAAAGACTAATGTTAGCTGAGCACTGTATCCCTGCAGCGGCAAACAATCCGGCCAGCCAATGCATCACTCTGATTGAGCGAATAAAATAACCTGCTTCGTTTCAAAAGAGTTGCACCTGTACAGCAGTGTGGAAAACACTGGTTTCCTTCATGCTAATCTCATCACAGAGAGGGTAATCTTACTACAAGGGTTTATAACGTAACAAATCATTCACACTTAAAGCGCAACGTTCAGCACTGCACAGTGCAATGCCCTAGAGTCCACTTTACATCTCTGCAGAGAGAGTTTCAGCTACTGTTAAGTTGCTCATTAAATGGGTAAAGAGGGCATTCATCTTCAGTTGTTTTTTAATAAGAAAGGATCAAGTCCTTCTTTAGACCATAGGCATATGGGACATAGTGTTCACTGTATGTATCCAAACATTCAGATGTTCATTGATGTTTACCTGACAAAGCTCAGGATAGCCGAAACATCGCCCCATTCGATTCTTGAGAGCTTGCAATATGACTCCCTATATTCAATGTGCACACTACCTCTCTGTTTCCATTGTTAACTCATTGAAGCAAACAAACTCCACCTGGCAGACCGGTCTTTGCACTGATTTCTGTACATTCAACCGCAACCAGCCTGAGATTGCCTTTTCAAATGGAAATCATGATGGACGACCTTGGAGGGTTCAGTGAGAACCTGAGTGACGTCATGGATAGATGAACCCATCGAGTGATCATTGGAGTACGGTAATTAATGGTAATACTACGGCTACTTTTGTACATGAATTTTAAACTATTAGCCTTTATGAGAACCAGCGCTTTTCTACGATTTTTAAAATACCTTGGTGGGCGTCTCCAGGTTATTCTAACCCTCTTCTAGCATTTATCTACGCGTTGACACCAACCCAGTTAAGTACTTGGTGACAGCGCTCCCATGGCAGCTAATGGTAGAGCAGAGTGCAGAAGCAGCAAGCTTTAATGAGGCTGATGGCATTACCTCTTTGTCTCTTCCCAAGTGGTCGAAGGGCTTAATTAAAGCATTTAGCTTGGTAAAAAAAAAAAAAGACTTCCTGCCCTGCTGCTAGTCCCCTGTGTGTGGGAGGAAGATGGCAGAGTGGAGAGTAAATGAGAGGAGGGAGGGTGTATTTAACATTTCTTTGTGCTGGAACAGGAGAAAGGAGTTTCAGACGGCATTCATCACGGCCGAGCACTCTAATGTCCACACACACTGATCTAAGGCTGAATAGATGCCATCTGTCCACTCACACTAAGAGGCTATTATTTCCGCTGCAGGCGACCTGTGTCTGTTATCCTCCTATTACTGCACTCATCAGAAAAGAAAGTGCCGTAATAGGAGGCTGGCCTGGTGTAACATGGAGAGGTGTAGAGATGTGGTACAGAGTACGATTAACTAGCATTGTTCGTTTATCTGAATAGCTCAACATACATCTGATCTGGCTTTATAAGCCTCCTCCTGACCTGAACACTACCTGTAGATACTGTAGCTACATCCACTTTGACAGGTGTCTGATGTGACCCTAAAGCTGTGTTCAGACTGAAGCCAATTTTTACCTTTACTCACACGAGCTGGATCGCCGGTATCAATTGTATTCATTTGTACTAGACGTGCCAAGCCACACATCAGTACCGCGGTATGAGCCCAAAACAAACAGACTGTGTTGAGATTTAACTGCAATAAATGGATCAAAATGATGCCGAAATAACTACATAATATTGCCAATTTGTAAAAAATCTAAATTCCCAATTTGTCAGGTCTGTCCGCAAGACGCGAAGCAAACAACTTTTAAAATGTTCATTTTCTGAATGGAGTTTGGATTGATCAGTGCCAGGCTACGCAGCTGCACCATTAACATTCAAGATAAAGTCCTCTCAGCATAAATATGGCAGTAACATTGTTGTTTCTACATAGAGCTTGGTCCCAGTACAGATATGATGTACTGTAGTAGCTCTGGGTGACCACAGACACGTACAATCGTTTTTTCAGCTTCAAATAGTACCTCTGCACACAAAACAACACATAGCCTTAAATCACTGAAATAAGCTGTCGACAATCTGTCAGCTTAATGAGAGGAGGGTTATTATTATGGGTTTCATTCGGAGTTATGACATATTGTCAGCAGCTGTTTATTCTGCTTGTTCTTTGGTTTAAAAGTTAAATAATTATTAATCATGTTTGACTGGATTCTCTGCATGCTGTATGTTATAATGGAACAATACATTGCTAGCTGTAAAGAATAACGTTGGTGTTTCTATAGTTTTGCTATTGTTAACAAATGTCATGGATAAAACAAAATCAACAATCTGTCCATCCCTTAATGCTCTCTGAGTCTCCTAACCTGCCTGTGTCTCTCAGCCCCATACAGCCATTATAGATTTCATTTTTAGCAAATGTCACTCAAACAAGAGGGAACAGTGTATTCGTTGAGGACTATTTCAGCAGCGGTTTAATACACACTTGGTGGGATTGAGTCAAAAATAAAGTACAGTGTGTGTGTGTGTGTGTTCATGGTGAAGACGCTATATAAGAATATCACCAGCATGTCCTTCAAGTTTCAGATCTACACAGGCCAAACACGAAACGTCAGCGGCGTGTGGCGGCTGCTGGTCACACTGGCAGCGTTTCTGCTGCTGTCGGCTCTTTCTTTCTACATAGAGTTTGCCTTTCATTTCATTACAAATGTCATTTATATTTATTTTAGAAAAAGGTCAAGAAATATGCTCATTTATAAATAACAGTAATAATCCACAATTAAAATCCTGTACTATATTTTCATTGAGCCGGTCAAGTCACTGCATGTCTATATCACTGGCCTGTAAATATTTCAGATTAAAAGCCTTGTGTTAACACAAGAAGGAAGTCTGTGCACAGAAAAAAAGCTTGATTTTAAATCTATTCTAGAGATACAGACATCAAAACTGATTGTTGCTGATATGATGTCAATATACTGACTATAAACTATACTTAACCATTTTCACTGTTGTTGCGGCAGCTTGCGGTAAAAATAGGCGAGACCTCGAATCTCTAGAAGAGATGCAGCTAATAATGCAGGCAGTGTTGCTGCTCTAACCTGTTAACATGAACGTCGACATAAAAAACAACATATAGTTGTAGTAGTACAGTACAGGGCCTACAGGTACAAACAGCTTTATGACTGGTGGCTTTGAAGATGGGTGTCGGAGGTAGGAAACAGGTCCTGGGAAATGGATGAATTAATAACCTGGCAGACGGGGGGCGCTATTGAGCTGGAACCATTTCTAGTTGGGGGTTTCCATGTGCTCTGACATCTGGATCACCTTGCACAGTGTTCTATAGGTAAGTTAGCAACAACATGATGGCGGCCTGGAAATCACCGAGCCCTGACCTGCCCCCTCAGAGCCCCCCGAGTCCAACTGCAGAGGGTACTGTGTACTTCAAAGCCCTGACACACACACACACACACACACACACACACACACACACACACACACACACACACACACACACACACACACACCACACACCACACACACCCCCACACACACACACACCATCTATTGTAGTTCATCAGGTGACCTGCCATCCTGTCCAGGTAGCTCCTGGGATGAAGGTCACCGGTAAATTATACATCACTATCTCACACACAACATTGCAGGGGGGGGGGGGGGTCACAAAATATACAGAGAAAATGGTGGACCGGAGGGAAAGAGAAGGAAGAGAAAATGAACAAAGAGAGGGATGAAAATAGTCGGCATCCCCGGGGGAAACAGCCCACCGCTCTTGGGAAGTTCATTGGGATTTTAAAGGCAGTTTGCAGCTTCTGCCTGCTTCTCTATCATGCAGCAGATTGAGGGATGTATACTGCATCCTGCCAGAAGCTATTCAGATACTGCAGGGAATACTTCCACAGGGTACAACAATAACTGGGAAGTTTGGGGTCCCCTGCTGGAGCCGTTGCCCCGGCGACCCGACCCTGGATAAGCGGTAGAGGATAAGCGATGCGTGACAGGCATCATGGCTGCATGTGATTCCATCAAACCGGGCTGCAGTACCAGTGTTACCTGTCCAAAAGAGAGCGAATTAGAAACTACAGACTCAGCTGTTCTAAATTCACAGGACTCCCGTAAAGGAGCAGTTCAACATGTTGGGAAATATGTTTCTCTTCCAGTTTAAGTTGTGAAGTCATGACATGTTGACTTGTTTTCTCTGGTTTCAAGGTTTCACTTTGAATCTCAATTACTGCCCGTCGTCCTGCATCTTTAATCATCTGCATCATAAGAAATCAGACAACACATCCGTGTAAAGTAAAAGCTGTGATGAAATGCAGCTGGTCACATATTAAATTTCTTCCTCATCTCCTGACACATTTGTGATTACGTCTTACGTATTATAATGTACAGTATTTGGCATGTATTCATTCTGATTGTTCTCGCAAATACTGTAAAAAATTGAATTACTTCCAGATATATAAACTATAATATTAAAGATGCTGAGACATGCATTTTCGAAAAAATTCACACCATGTTTGGAAGAACTGTTGGAGGACTCTCGTTTTTGGTGAAACGATCATTTCTTTACTTTTGGAAACATTTCAATATAAAATTATTTATCACACATGTCCATAAACTCTTACCGTACTGAATAGTGAACATCATATTTCTTGTTTTCGTGTCATTTACATTAATCAGGTTAAGGCAGGAAGCTGACTGACCAGGACGTACTGTATGAGTGTATACACACTGGCTACAGGGCTTACAGCTCATCAGACCGGCCATGTGAACAGTGTCTGACGGCTGCGTTACCAAACGGCTGCCTGATTCACGCATGTCAGCTACGTTTCAGCAGCTGCTGTCAGCCCTTTCTTTCCATTTAGAGTTCGCCTTTCATAACGGCCATCTCATGTCATTACAAATGTCATTTACATTTATTCTAGACGGACAGGTTAAGAAGTGTGTGCTCATTTTTAAATAATAATAATAATAATCCACAATTAATATCCTGTACTATAATCATTCATGGAGCCATGCAAGTCACTGCATGTCCTACACCGCTGTCCTGTAAATATTTCAAAATAAAAGCCTTGAGTTAACAAATGTGGAACTCTGTCCAATGGGGGAAAAAAATACTCAAGGTTTTTAATTTTTAAATGAAAGCAGGAAGTGTTTATTTAAAAATAAATCTTTACTTCTTTTCATGTCCTTGGCATATTCTACAGATATAGACATCGAAGGTGTGGTAATGTTGTTGATATGAATAATATACAGTCACCTTCACTGTCCATGACATAGTCTATAGATGTCTATAGATGACACTGAAACTGTACTTCTGTTGCTGGTGTGGTGTCAAAATACTGTCAAATGATCACTTTCACTGTCTGTTGTTGCTGTGAACTGACCGACTTGTGTTAAAAATAGATCCCTCACCTTCCTTTACACCTGGGTGATCTGACTGCAATTAGTACTGGACCATATGAGAGTGCTGTTAACGCACCCAAAATGCATTGAGGACAGATTGTGACCATCTCCTGAGGTGGTCAGGGATACACTGTGACCACGCTGAACACTTAAAATTGTGTTTTAAATCCACATATAATATAATCCACATATAACCACGTTATATCCACATATAACAACTGCATGGGTGGTAGGAATGTGTGTGGGTCGACCCACAACGTTTGGGTGAGGGTTAGGGTCAAAAACAGTGTTTCCAGTAGGTTATTAATAACTTACAGAAACATTATCTGCACAAGATACATTTTAAGGTCAGGTGTAAGGCGGACAGAGAGATGAAGCTGAGACAGACTCGGCTGCACACAAAGCTTCCTCTGGCAGACTGTTTCTGCTGCATTCGAGATAAACACATCTAATATGGATGAGGGACCAAAGCAGGTTAATACTGCTCGGCTTGGCTGCTCAGTGGAAAACACCACCCAGGTTTTCTTTTCTAAGGAGGACGAGGGTCAAACTGAAGAGACAGATAAGAGAATCAGCTGAGGAACCCGGACGATCTAGTTCTGTCATCAACTAGTTGATTTCTTAGATAAAACCACTGAGGACTTCAAGCATTCTGTTTACTTTACATTTGTCCACTTAAATACGCAAGTTAATTGGTCTGGATTGAGGTTTTAATAGAGGATGTGTGTGTGTGTGTGTGTGTGTGTGTGTGTGTGTGTGTGTGTGTGTGACACCACCTGCCATCGTCTCAGCTCATTTCCCAACACAAAGTGGAGTGTAATGAGCTCTGCATTCTAGTAGCCTACATGAAACACACACACACACACACACACACACACACACACACACACACACACACACACACACACACACACGGTATATATCCCTGTGTAGCGGCGAGGCGCTGGGTGGAACAGCTCACTGGGGAGAGCCACACAGTCTGCTCCGGGTGCCTGCGACATTCCTCCATCTCCATTGTCACATTGCTTCACTCCTCACACATCATTATCCCAGCAGCTGTTACTTCACAGCGCCACAACACCAGCTTCCCACAGAATAAACACATCAGTACACATTAGCTAGCTGTAGCTGCGCTCAGCAGAGGCAAAAGCACAAAGCTTTTATTTAGCTGAGTACGGTCCGATACTCTGGGCCGGCATGCTTCTTGAGCTATAGGTTTGTAGACAGGCTTGATCCCCTGTAGGTGCCCGCTCATGATAAAGAGACACAACGATGTTGATGTGAAACTCTTGGTTCACTGGGCTGTGTTTGTAGTTGGGCCGCAGACCTGCCGCCTGCTGACTGTGTCCACCTCTTTGTTGATGATTGGCTGGTTGGTCTGCTGTAACCAATCACTCCTTCCACCTCCTTTATAAAAGCACATCAGCAGCCAGTGTATTTTCAAAGATGATGAACTGTTGCAGTCTCTTCACAGAAAATCAATCTGCATTCACATTATTTTGATAATGGATTTGTTTGTCATTTTTCAAGCACTAACTATAAACTAATCCCCTGCTTCCAGCTTAATACCATAATACCACAATGTCTATGATATATGACACAAAACTGATTGTCTTTGGGTTTTGGACATCAAACGTAATAAAAAATTAATGCAAATTCATTTTAACGCCACTAAATTCCTTAATCCCTTAATGCAATTCGCAATTTCAGGTTCAGTTTTAAAGTTAGAGTGAAGATAGCAAATGTAACGCCCCAATTTCCCCCGATCATTTCTGATTCTGATAGTTGCACAAAAAAAATGCTCGCTTGAGGTGGTTTTTGTCTTGATGCGCTGAATGGATTATAGGAACACCTTTGGCCAATACTGCAATCCTATGAAACTGGAAAACATAAGGAATCTACTGGTACCAACCAGGTCAAACTAGTTTGTCATAAAAGAGGTTAAATAACGCCTCAAACTCACGATAACTGGTGAGGTAAAACTGTCATGACGTCGTTTGACCTCAAGTTATATGAGAAATGGATTTTATGGGTACCTATGAGTTTCTGGACAACATTTGTTTTGTGTGATTCATTGATTTCTAATGATAAATACACTGCTCAAAAACACTTGATCATCACACTATAACACCAACTCAGTTAAAGTTCAGAGATCAATCTGTCCGTTTAGGAAGCACAAGTGATTGTGAATCACCTCCACCTGCGTTGGTGCAAATGAAAGTGACAACGGGTGTAATGGAGGGGCAACAGCAAGGCAACACCAAATTAATCGGCCGGCCGATTGACCATCATGTAGTAGCTGAGATATTTCAGTCTGGACTAAAGTGGACCTATCAACCAGCCGACCCACACCGCCATCCCTAGAGCCATGCTGCTAGCAAGACACTTGGTGCTGGGAGTGAGTATGACGGACTGACTCAGTCACTGGAGAGGACCTGGGAGCTTTCTCTTGTCACACAAGTCCCCAACAAACATGTATTCACAGACTGTCTGGAACAGGTTACCACATGGATGGAGTCCCAGGCGTGCGCAGCTCGGTCATTCGGCCTGCGGATGAACCTCAGATAAGGTTTCTGGCTGCTGACCGCCGCCTGTGGTCCAGGTTGGCGATGGACACTGACAGCATATGGCAATGCTTCAGTGTTTGATTGCAAACACAAGCAGCCTTTCAGCAGGTCCATCCCGACTGTGAACACGTTCACTCTCTCATGAGGCTCTGGAGTATGTGGGCTATGAGCAACGCTCATCTGCTGCTTCAGTTGCTTCTATAATTAGGGGCTTGTCATCAGGAAATTATCTCAAGGCTAAAGTCATTTTGTGTGCGATGACAATGAGCACTTGTTGCTAGCGCTTACATGTGTGTGGCGTGTATATGGAATGAAGAAAATCATATAATATACAGCAGAGCTTGCTCACTTGTGAGTACATTTGAGTACATGAATTTCCCCATTGTGGGACTAATAAAGGTAGATCTTCTTCTTCGTCTTCATTTAAATGATTGTAATGCAGATTTGATTACCTCAGTAACATTAGTATAGTAATTATAATAGTAATTACCAACATGATTAGAGAAGTGTTGAAGTGACTGCATGTCTGTGACACTACATGCAGCGCTGTGTCTGCTACAGTAGCTCTCCTGATGGGTGACCTGGGGACAGTGAACGCAGCACCGTGGCTGCTACAGTAGCTCTCCTGATGGGTGAACCGGGGACAGTGAACGCAGCACCGTGGCTGCTACAGTAGCTCTCCTGATGGGTGACCTGGGGACAGTGAACGCAGCACCGTGGCTGCTACAGTAGCTCTCCTGATAGGTGAACCGGGGACAGTGAACGCAGCACCGTGGCTGCTACAGTAGCTCTTCTGATGGGTGAACCGGGGACAGTGAACGCAGCACCGTGGCTGCTACAGTAGCTCTCCTGATAGGTGAACCGGGGACAGTGAACGCAGCACCGTGGCTGCTACAGTAGCTCTCCTGATGGGTGAACCGGGGACAGTGAACGCAGCACCGTGTCTGCTACAGTAGCTCTCCTGATGGGTGAACCGGGGACAGTGAACGCAGCACCGTGGCTGCTACAGTAGCTCTCCTGATAGGTGAACCGGGGACAGTGAACGCAGCACCGTGGCTGCTACAGTAGCTCTCCTGATGGGTGAACCGGGGACAGTGAACGCAGCACCGTGTCTGCTACAGTAGCTCTCCTGATGGGTGAACCGGGGACAGTGAACGCAGCACCGTGGCTGCTACAGTAGCTCTCCTGATAGGTGAACCGGGGACAGTGAACGCAGCACCGTGGCTGCTACAGTAGCTCTCCTGATGGGTGAACCGGGGACAGTGAACGCAGCACCGTGTCTGCTACAGTAGCTCTCCTGATGGGTGAACCGGGGACAATGAACGCAGCACCGTGTCTGCTACAGTAGCTCTCCTGATGGGTGAACTGGGGACAGTGAACGCAACACCGTGGCTGCTACACAGGAGTGAGTTAAAGGTTAAATTAAAAGTTTAACATGAAATGCTGTTGCAGTGAACTTATCATGATTTTGTTAATTTCACTCTTTTAAAGTCACCAGAATGCAGGAAACCCTAAACCTAACCCTAACCCCCCTCGTCAGAAGATCCTTTTATACTTGGAAGTCAATCTTTTTGGCTTTGTGCGCCACTGAGCAACTCTCAGCCCCTCTTCAACACTGTATCCAGTTCTCTTTATACCTCCATGGCCCTAACACAAATCTTGAATGCATTTCCTTCCTTATAAAATATCTACAAAGCAGATTTTATGAATATTTTGAAACATATATCCATGTTTACTAGCTTGCAGTCTTCTTCCCTCCTGTGTCGGCGCCTTTCTTGGCATTTTACCACCAGAATGTTACTCAGTGGAAGAGCATGAATCGATCAGCAATGGTGTGAACAGCATGACTAATGTGAGCGGGAACATGCAAGTATGTCCACCTTTATGTGCACAAGATACAAACAAATCAGCAGCCCACACTCATAACACTGCTCCATAATGCTTCTAGTAGTGAAATACTTCAGCGAGTACCAGGTTCAGAGAAACAAGTGGAGCCTGCTCCTCATGTCTGCTTGAGGCTATATTAACCACTACGAGCATAACATGACTGAAGTGTTGACAGTGGAGCTGCATTGTGGGTAATGTAGGCCCCAGGTTCTGATAAGGAAGAAGAATGGGTGGAATGAAGAAAAACATATCTCTGGTTCTGCCACACTGACTGCGATCTTTTTTTAACACTGTCCATTGTGTGTGATGTAAACAATGAATAATAGTGGGTGTCTGTGGTAAATCACACCAAACCACTAATGTGGTACAGACAGGGATATAGTGATTACGGTCCACACAGCTCCACTACACAAACAATACACATCACCGCTCCACATTGCTGAAGTTGGCCTCAATTAGATACGTCCTTGATATGAAACATGGGCTCCTCAAACCCTCATTTATGAGCTGGTTGTTTGTGCAGCTCATTAAAAAGTGAGAAAACTCACAGAGGAGCATTGAGGAGCATCTGGATCCACTCCACCATCAGCAGCTCCTTCCCTGCTAAGTCAGCCACCTCTCTGCCCAGCTACTCATCTGTACATATAGTCAACTCCTTACAGTGAGCTTGGCATCTTCAAGTGTGACACTGTGTTAAGTGTGGAGCTTCCTGTTGTGGGCTCTTGTCCTCACCTCCTGGGTGCCAGCCTGAAAGTATCATCAACAGCAGAATCAATGTCTGTGGCAGACTAGTTGTTGCCATATCTTGCTCTGGACCGCAGAGTTGGATGTACAAACTGATCAGTCCACCACAACTAAGGCAAAAGCACTGACGACTGCCAAAGGAGGAAAGAAAAATAAGCACTGGGAAGACTAAGATCTGTTTATTCTAACAGAATCCACCACTATCATTTTACAGCTCACCCACAACCCATCTTCATACATTTCTTTATTCCAGCCGTCCCTTATTTGTTTTTCTTTGTACCCTCCATATTACAGCCACACAGCTTCATCCCCACTGAGTCTTCTGCCACCTCCTATTGTACCTCTGAGCCCCTCCTCCGTTGACACTCTGACTCCTCCGTCACTCATTTACCCCACCAGGGCCACAGGCCTCAGCTGTTGGCCGTTAGTATTCCTGCTGCCAAGGCCCGGGACCACAGGGAGCCCTGGCGGCCACACAGTCGCACACTCAAACAAACTGCCTTCACCTTCCTCATCTGGCATCCCTCAGGCGAAGGCTGATTCTGTGTTTTGTGCATGCTGGTTGATGAGCTCCAGTGACAGACTAATAGACCAGGGATTTTCAGTCTTGCTCATTTGGTATTTTGTCCATTATTTTCTCCTTCTCATTCCCCTTGAAGTAATGTTTCTGCACTAATACATGGTTTGCATTATTGATGAAGCTGCCACATTCCTCCTCCCCCAGTCTGCCTGGGCAGAGGGATGGCGGGATGGAGGGGTACAGAGATGGATGGATGGGGGATTGGAGGGAGCTAGGAGAATGAATGAGGGGTGTGACATGAGGATGGATGGAGAATAGATGGATGGATGGATGGATGGATGGATGGATGGATGGATGGACAGACAGACAGACAGACGGTGTGTACAGTTGGCTGAATTGCCAGTTTGTCTGGCCCCCGGGATGCCAGACAGGCCATGTAGGCAGTGTTTACTGAGCATGAATCCAAGCCATATGGTGCCACTTCAGGAGGGGTTCCTAACACATACACACACACACATGATGGATAGTCCTCCAGTAGCTGATGGGTGAGGAAACGAAAAGGTCAGGGGGTCAACGGGTTGTCAAGATATTGTGATCTTGGCCAAAGTGTAGGACAGATGGCTCAACCAGCAGACCCTCCAAAGCCACCCAAATGCTGGGGCCAACAAGTGAAAAAAAAAAAAAAAACAATCCCCCAAAATGGCAGGTCTTTCTCCAAGAATCCTATCATTTTGGGATCAGACCACACAATAATCTGCTAAGATGCCTCACAGAAGCAGAACATGCAGATACATGCTGGACCTGCCAGTCCCAGCTCGCTTTCTTTCACAGCTTGGAGGGTAATTAGGGTCAGAAGTCAGATGGTCTTCATCTTCTGTGATGTTTGTACGTCATACGAAGCTCTTCACCTTCACCCTCATACCTCCGTCACCTGTGCTGTTAGGTCAGGAGGCGCAGGATAAGGGTGAAATGAACAGATTAGCTCCCAGATATTGCTCTGCTAGCTACCTATGAGCTACTGGTCCACCCCGGTCCTATACGACGGGCGAGGTTAACTGGTCACCCCACATCACATTTGATTGGACAAATCTACGTAACTGACCCCGAGTTCAAGATGAGTCAGCAACAATATCGACCAAATCAGCAAAAAAAAAAAAATAAACCGTAAACACATTTCATAAAAACATAACAGTCTGAAATCCCACTCGCTGACAATGACACGTGGTTAACACTGTGAAACAACTGGTTCAGCTCAGGCAACAAAACTACTCAAGTTTAGAAAAAAAAAATTCATTTTCATTCGTTCAAATAACATAACAAGGTAACAACACTACTGTTATAACCAACAATTAGTATACATAAATAACAACCGCCTTAAAGGATTTTCTTACATAACATTATATAATAAGTATAAAGTGAACATTTACTTTTTGGTTTCAGTCGTTTGCAGAAATGTACGATGCCAACTTGGAATGTTAATAATTAACCGTTTAATCATTAACCAACAATAAGAACTTAAAATTAATTCATTCATTCATTATTAATTCGTTAAAATAAATATTAAAAATTAAAAAAACTCAGAGGAGCTGCTTGTCACTTAAAGAAGAATAACTGGACCTGGACCTGGACCTGGACCTGGACCTGAGCCGGAGTCATTAGATACAGGGGCGTGGCTTGGGTCTGAGGAGTTGTAGCATTTATTTACAGATATTTGTACATTTCACAGGGAAGAAAACAGAGAGGGATTTTGATATAAAAACACTCAAAAAGGATTTTTTAAATACATATTTAGCTTAAAACAAGAGATGACTAAACAATTAACAGAGGAACATGGATTCACGGTAGCTATGATGGTGGTATGATCAAATATCTGATTAACAACAAATGTATTTTGGTGCATATCGCCATATCACCCAACCAACTTTGGCTGAAAACTGTCATTACACATTTTAAGACTATATCAATTATAATAAATCTAAGAATAATTCACCTTTGTATCACTATTTCTTTTTTTTTTTTTTGTTTATTTGGATTTTTTTAAGGCCAAAATCAATGTATTTGCTTAATTTAAGTCTATGCAGAGATAAAAGGAAATTACAGCTTTTATTGTTGTAGTCTAAGTAGCATGATGTCATAACCAGTGAGCCAAGACAAGAAAGCAGAAAACGGTGGAGGGTGGGCGTGGATCTGACCTCCACCCTCCATGTTAAATCCAGCGTGGTAAACACTACACATCCAGTAAAGGAAGGAAACAATTTGGGTTTCACACACTGCAGGAAAAGCAGAGCTAGACATCACGGCTAAAGCTGCACGCTAACTCTGTCATGGACAGGAAACGTTATCGTATGGCGGTAACGTGCGGTCCGGATGGGCCGACGCTACGACTGTAGAGCATGACATTAAGTTAAATACATTCAAACGGCCCTGATGGAGCTGACCATGGATGGATAAAGAGAACGGAGCTGACGGAGAGCTAGAGACCACCTTGGAGAAGTTACAGGAAGTACACACCTGGGACTACATTCAGTTTTCAAAATAAGCTGTTAAAGAAGGGAACTGTATATACAAAATACATCTATGGAAACAAGATTTATTGGATTATATTCACCAGAAGTATAAAACATTACATGTCCCTTAAAAAGAAATGACCACTAATTTGTGGAGGAAATTTGTTTATTCTTTGATTTCTGGGTTGCTGGAAAAATTTTACCAATTATGCCTGTCAATGACTGACATATGTGACTTCAGCACATCTCTGACTACATACATGCTGAAAATCAAACATTTATTCCTACATTAATTTAAATATCTAGTGTTTTAAAACCTTGAACATTTTTTTCCAAAGCCTAGAAGTATATGATTCAACTTTTAAAATCAGAATATTGAATTACTTACAAAACACAATACATATCAAATCGCACCCAAGTATCGTGCTAGTATCGACTCAAGAGGTCGGTCTATTGTCCCTGCCCTAATAAATGCAGATTTGTGTAGATTCTGATGAAAAAGTCGGTAAATGTGCGGCGGTAAGTTCAACGGTGACCGTGGCGTCACCACTCTGCCTCCTCTAACATCACATCAGACCTGAAGACAGACAGACGACAGATACAGCCTCCGGCCTACTCACCGAAGTCAGCCAGTTTGAGCTCTCCGGTGTCGCTGATGAGCAGGTTTTGTGGTTTCAGGTCGCGGTGAAGGATGTACCTCTGGTGGATGTAGGACAGGCCTCGCAGTAACTGGAACAGGAACAGCTAGAAAACACAAGCGAACAAAGGGAGAGAAGTATATTTATACAACAGACCGCAATGTACAAACAACGTGGTGAAGACAGTTCTGATTCAGAGGGCATATTGTTTTAATTATGAAAATATATCCTCCTTTAATAAAAACCCTCCAGCCTTAAATCAGCATCTGCTGAGTGCAGAGAGGTGTGGAAGCACCTCATATCACACACACTGAACCCTACATGATATTTCTCTCTCACAAAGGCACACACATTAAAATCAATAGCGAGCCATCAGTGAAGAACACAGCCACCGTTTCCTCCACTCGGACTATTGAGGAGTGATCAAACAGACGGGACATCACAGCTGGATTCGCAGGAACTGCTGCATTGACTCAGAGAGAGAAGAAACATTACATTAAACGTTCTGCTCCTGCTGCAAAATGACCTCCTGGATACATAAATTGTGCTGTATCATATATCTTATCATTTAGTGTATTGCATATTATGGGGGGGTTTTAGAGAGCAATGGAGAAATGGAGGTGTGACAGGCTTTGCTGAAATCACAGCAAACATACAGAGCTGGGTGAACAGTGAACTTTGACCCTGAGGAAAAACATAAAAGGCCAATAGAAACAGAAATATTAAACAACAACATGTGCATTACAACAAGTGTTTTATTATTTTAGATTTACAACCAGATTAATCCTGGCGCACCCACTGTGATCTTTGGCGGCCACCTGAGGGGGCCGGACCCCAGGTTGGGAACCGCACATCTGAGTTATTAAAATGCTTTCATGTGATTTGAATATTTATTTTCTTAGCTTCTGGAGGAGAACCCAGATATTGTGTTTAGAAGAGAAGAACTGTAGACCGAAAACAATTAATGAACTGCTTTAAATCAGTTTAAGTACTTTAAAGGAAGATTTCACAGACAAATATAATAACAGAACAAAACCATTCATAAAAATGCACTCATGAAAATGCATGAATGCACTTTTGCTGACACGCCACATGAATAAAGATTAAATTACATTTAAATTTACATATTTACAGCCAATTATCTTACTGTTGGAATAAAACAGAGCTCCTCCACCTGCCTCCGGAGCTCATACACCCAAACTGCATCCTCAAAACAAGTTAAGCTTTTGATATATGCATCCTGCATAACCACTGCTGTCGGTTCAAAAATTAATATCAACAAAATCATAATATCTATCCAAAGTCAGAGCTACATCAAACTTGTTTTGTTTTCCTTCTGAGATCTGGCAGTTATTGAGCCCCCCCCCCCCCCAGCAGTCTTGTCAATCAACAAATAATGAGGCGTTCACAAACCAGCATTTTATTCAGCGTTTTTTTTTTTTTTTTTTTCTTCAATCCCAGCATTCCCCTCACATTTCTCTGCTCTCACCAATATTATAGTCGCGGCCAATTAAGCTGATTGAAGCGCCGTGGAGCCCAATCAGGGACGGGCCTTGTCTGGCATCTGGAGTCACCAGGTCAACAGTTTACTATTCCTGCACTCGGCGGGCGAGAGATGAACCGCGGTGCAGAAAATTAGCATGGGAAATGTGTGCTTACTCATGTATATCAAATAGAGTTCGCCTTGTTAGGAGAGCGACTGCACGGTAATAAAATGAAAGAAAGAAAAAACACTCTTTTATTCTCTTCAGTCAGCTCTTCTATTCAAACATAAAACCTTTCTTAAAAGAGGCTTTTTCGTTTTCTGCTTCGACTGAAACAGCTTGGGTCCATTTGCATTCTAATATTTGAGGGAAAGTGAAGTGCTGAGAGCAGTTTGAGGAGGCAATTCAGGCTGTTTTGACAATAATAATAATAATAATGTATGCTGTTCTCAAGATGGACAGTTTTCACGTTAGTTTGCATAGATCTGTATTTTGACAGGCTCAGCATGGTCAGTGAACATTTGGCTTCAGACATCTGCTTGCCAGTCAGGCTCGTCCAACAAGATGTCCATCTGGGAAAATGTACTGAGAGGAGCCCAGCAGCTAAAGGTGTGACCGCACCAACCAACCACTGGAGCCAGCAGGAATATAAAGGCCGAACAAAGAGACAGGGCTGTGGCAATGACTGCCATAGTGCTATACCATGCTACTGACAAGCCAACCGCAGGGGATGCATGCAACCACCACAACCGCCATGCTCACATTTGTTTTCCTTTTTTGAGTTCTTTGCAATGGGAGCGCCACAGCAGCAGCACGATGACGTATTGCACACTGAGCGCTGCACGTTTGGTGTTTTTTTTTCTAGTCGCAGAGAGTTGAAAAATGTTTGGCTGCTGTCGCTGTTTACCTAGCCACCCAATCACTGTGGAGGGGCGGGACACATACCACGCAGACCAGCCGTCACATCCTACATGTAGCTGCGAGTGTTGAACAGCAATAACAGTGGAAAAGAAATGAATACACATAAACCGACAGGTTCGTCTTCTCTCCCTACGTAGTTCAGCTTTCCCTTCATCCAGATACAGTCAGCATAGGGAGGATGGATGGCTGCCATGTTAACCTCAAGATGACGTTGACTTATTCTACATTAGTTAATGTTACTACGTCGCACACATAACAAATCCTACCTGACTACATAATGAAATTACTTATTTTAACCCATTTTAACTAATTTTTCCTAAACCTCACCAAGTACTGTTATTGCCTTAATAACCAAGTTGTTTCCTGTGACAACATACTATATAACATAACGTACCATTATAGTTTTGTTTGATAATTAAATGTTAGCCGGCAACACTTTATTGAAAGCATATTATTGACATTAGAAACAGCAGTTGACAACACAATCTCACATCAGGGTCCACCTCATATCGTATGAACTTAAGTTGGGTTAAGTTTTGATGTTTTATGAGAAAAAAAAGCCTGCAACGGTTGGTTTCTTTATTTCATTCAGCACACAGAAACTTACTGTAACACTGACATATCAATCAACCAACAGAAACATTAAATATATGGTATACTGTATATTATACTGTATATAATAAAATACGTCTTCATATGAGAAGTTATAACTGCTGACACTATACTGTACATCAAAATGTCCTAATAGCTGTGTACAGCTTGTTCTTTCTTGAACAAGACACTTAATCCCAAACTGCTCCCGAATCCATCGGTGTGAATGAATGAATGAATATTTAGATCAGATCCTGATGGGCAGAGCTGGCACCTCTGATATCAGTGTGTGAATGTGTGTGAACGGGTAGTGTAAAGATCTTTGAGTGGTCAGAAGACTAGAAAAGCGCTATATAAATGAAAGTCCATTTATCAAACTACATTTATTAAATGTTTGTATACTCTTGAATGTTTGATGAATGTTTTCGTAGCCTATTAAAACTGGGCTTAATGCCATTAGTAGTTCACATTTGTTTGAAACTCTAAATTACATAAAAGTGGTGTTTCATGGTACTTTGTTGGTACTTCAGGATCTCCTGGATATATACCGTATATACAGTATTTTGGGAAAGTCTTAACTTTAACTGCAGCATTGTTCACAGCAGTGATGATGGCTGTTCAATTCAAATAATAACCTGAATGTTCCTTAACAAAGAAACACAAAACCTACTTGATGATTCCTCACTGTAGGGACAGGGACATGCTTTATAAATAATTATAACAGGTTTTTAATTTATTTATTTATTTTTTTTTGTGATGTCTGGTGTCATGACTGCTCATGAATATATTTCCCTGTTGCCATGGAGAAGACACTGAAAATATCGCAGCAAAATCTAGTTTGAATCACTGAAATGTGTCTCCAAGCCTTTCACAAAGCCTCATGACCAGTAAACTGATCTTTGCATGTAATAATAATGCATTAGCGTCTAACTTCACCCCGTCATTAGCTGCATAGAGACGGTATTTTAAGCTCTCTGATTGGATGTTTCCTACTGCAGTGCGTTCTGGGACTTGGCTTCCCTCCCAAAGTAGACTATAAGATAAGATAAGATAAGATATTCCTTTATTAGTCCCACAGTGGGGAAATTCACAGTCTTGTACTTTCCACTTCTTGTACTTTTTAATTTCGATGCTGTGTTTCATTGTTTGCACTTGCTCATCTAATTGTTGGAAACCCTCCAATGGCCTCTCTTCACCTGATGTTATCTGCTGCAAAAAAGACGCCTGAAGTCTGAAACAAACTCCACAGCTCACAGCATTTACAACCAAAAGGAGCCGCGTTGGTCCAGTAAAACTCGCTGATAACACACATTGTGAATGTATAGCTCTTTCAATGACGGGAAAAGCCCTGCAGAATCTCTAGTGTGTGTGTGTGTGTGTGTGGAGAGTGTGTTTAATCATGATGCATCATTAGTTCCTAACTGCGGGAGAAATAAAGCGTGTGATGGTAGTTAAACCATCCATTAACATAATCTGTCACCTGAGGAGTGACCCTACGGCACCAACAGCCATCCATCATCAGCACACCAATAAACACACACGCCATTTTTTCTAATGATGAAATACTCATTGCCATCACACCCAAGGCAGGTCCAACCTGATGGAGATAAGCATTATGAGAAACTGTGGATTAGATGGGCTCTGTTATCAATCCATAGAGTGGAGCTGAATTTGGCTCTATGAGGCCATGGATCACAGTGACAGCAGCGCAGTGGGGTTCATATAGTGTCACTAGGAGGAGACAGATACTGTTTTAATGTGATGTTAATATGGAAAATATACACGATAAGCTAACAAGCTTCAGGATACCGCAGCGTGAAGCCTGACTGAAACGGGACCAAACAAAGTAAGTCTAAAGTCCCACGAGCTACAACACAAAACCGTAAACAGAGAGAAGAAACTGATCCTCATCAGTAATGTCCACGGGGAAACACAAGCATGCTGAGTAAACTTAATGAGATTCTGCTCACTACGCTTTAATATTTCTTGAAAATGTTTCTACAAATTTGAAGCTATTCCCAGCAAAGAAATTTGGGATTTTTGCTAAATGCACTGCTTGATGAATATATACAGTGTTATTACTCATCTTGACATAAAAATGTGATTTAATAAAATTTATGAAGCATTTTATGGGTCCAAACAAAATGAGCTAATTCAGTTATAATATAGCATTTTTTTTTAAATGGAATTGTTTCATATACATACTGTAGGCTGTGACTTAAAGTTATTATTTATAAATATAATTATTTAACTAGTACTATTAACTTTCATCTTAATGCGCCTGTTCCACACTTCTGAGTCCTTACACTGAACAAACACCATAATAACAGATTTACTCAAAGCCAAACTAATCAATGGAAACAGAAGTCAGCGGGTGAACACATGGATGACGTAGGTGACCCGCCCACATAGGTGACCCTCAAACAAGGTGAAGGTCACCACTTCTTCTGAAGTATTTATTGTGTCTTTACCAAATAGCACAGTAATTTAATAACAATAACTTGATACTACTGTTGAATTCAGGCAGCTTACATGCTAAGAGTCAAAGCTAACATAGCGGACCTTGCTAGCTGCCATTGATCTGCAATATTAGCAAAAATATCATTTCTGCAACATAACAGCATTAGGTGTTGCAGTAAGGTCATTAGACATTAGACCGGCAACATCTGTCATAAAAACAACACATTTTCTATTTTTTATTTATTGAAATCTACGATTACTGTCTACTGGGGGTAGAGAAAATCATGAAATCACCTATTTTTAAGAAAATGTTTTGTATCAGTATTTCCAGTCATTCACAAAGCTTGATGAAAATTAACTTACATTTTTTGAAATTATTATAGAAATACCAGCACTGCTCCCAGTAAACCACAATCACAGTCACATTCACAACAAACTTATTTATTGATATAAAGGACATACTTCTGGCTTTACTTTTTCTATTATGTATATACTAATCTATTTATTTTATTGTATTAATACTGTTTTTAAATCTATGCTTCTTGTCTTTATTGCACTATCCACTTTGCTGCTGTAATGTGTGAATTTCCCCACTGTGGGACCAATAAAGGAATATCTTATCTTATCTTAAAATGAACATTATTGTAATGTGTGGTAACGATATTTAGGAATTGATGAAAACCATAAAAAATAAGCATGTTACAGATTAAAATCACTAATTTCATTTTGTGTAACTGTTTATATGTATTGCCCTGTGATGGACTGGTGACCTGTCCAGGGTGAACCCCGCCTTCGCCCAATGCCAGCTGGGATCGGCTCCAGCCCCCCGCGACCCCTAACGGGATAAGAGGTTGACGATGAATGAATGAATGAATGAATGTTTATATGTATAACGTACTCTGATGGTTAAAATTAAAATTCATACATTATTCATATACATTTTTTCTTTGGAAGAGTCAAAAGTGACCGTAGTTGCAGAAACATTCATGTATGAAATTGTCCTGATGATGAATTAATGGTCAGGTCATTAAAAGATATCCTGGTAACAATTAATAACATCCATGGCAAATCTCTTTATTACCTTTTTAAAAATACCTTTCCATGGGTCGGTGTGCATTTAAGGGGAAACTGTCACCCGACGGTGGTGTTAGAAGATAAATCAGACTAAAATGGGGGCGGCAGTAGCTCAGTCCGTAAGGACTTGGGTTAGGATGTGGAGGACCCGGGTTCAAATCCCCCATGACCAACTGGTTGCTGGAGAGGTGCCAGTTTACCTCTTGGGCACTGCCGAGGTGCCCCTGAGCAAGGCACCAAACCCCCAACTGCTCTGGGCGCTTGTCAGGAGCAGCCCCATCACTCTGACATCTCTCTATTGACGCATGTATATGTACTGTGTGAACTGTACTGTGTGAACAACAGGTGAAATCTGAATTTCCCCACTGGGCAATAAAGGAAACTTTCTTTCTTTCTTTCTTTAAAATCATTAGCAAATGTTTTCTGCAGACATTGAATATCCCTGCTGAATTTAATTCAGATGAAATATAATATATATATATTATATATTTATATTATATATAAAGCATTGAGGGGACAGGTTTACAGATAAGTCCATGATCCCAAACAACAAGATATGTTGTTTATTTTGTCATTTCGTGTGATTTATTATCTCTGCGGTTAAGGCTTGGTTATATTTAGGGTGCAACAACGACTTGGTTCAGGTTAGCGGCCGACAAACGACAAAGCTCACATGCTGATGTGTAGCAGGTGTGATTACCATCTAGTTTGGAAATATAAAATACTACAGAAAATACTCTTTTCAAAAATTGTATATCAACACAACAATGAGTCATCTATGAGCACAAACCATCTTAGGCTGCTGCGTCCAGCAGGTTGGGAGATTAGCATGGACAGATACTCACACATGACTGATGGCTGATCTCCCAGAGGCTTTCTTCAAGCACAGATAATTACCACTAAACACAAGTTCAGCCGAGGCTGATGAAAACGTATTCAGTCATAAACCAAAGTAATGTATTGGACAAGCTGCAATTTATACCAGATGATGGCATCAGATAAAAAGTCAGGGGTCACTGAAGTTATTAAAATTCATCATTTGGGGGCGTGAATGTCTGAACCAAATTTGATGAAAATCCATCCAATGACCGTTGAGAAATCTCTAATCAACCACGGTTGTAAACCTGCTGGAGGCACTAGAGGAAAGGCCAGACACATCAGCGTCATTAGCATTCATTGTGTGGGAACCATGAATACCTGCACTTCTATCAATCCATCATGTAGCTGGCTTCTGTAGTTCAGTGGTAAGCGAATAGCAGCCTGTGGCCCAAAGCTGGCTCTCCAACTAAAATATTTGGCCCCCTAGTTTTCACTTTTATATGTTGCATTAAACGTCTTCATGATTTTCCAAGAAACTATTGTAAATACCGGCGTAAATACAAGGTTCATGTTAGAGCTGGGAGGATTCACCTATCTCCTGATATGAGACTAGATTGATACTACAAGTACTGCGATTGGATATTGCTATTTGTTGTTAACTTTTCATCATATCTATGGAGACCCTCCTCCGTTTTCTGCTTTTTTGTTTCAGCTAGCTGTTGCCGAATGATTTTTGTTTTGCTTTTTGAAAGATAACGACAGATATACAGATATATATAACATCATGCTACTCAGACTAGAACAATAAACAATAAAAGCAGTAACTTCTTTCTACATCTGCATAGACTCAAATGAAACAAATATATTGATTCTGGCATTAAAAACAAAAATTTCAAAATCACAGAAAAAATATTGTAGGTGAATTGTTTTTTTTTTCTCATCCTTGTGATTTGCGTCTCAAAAATGAATAGGTGGCAATCTAACAGAAATAATGTGTTGATGAGATCATTTCACAACAGTACTTCAACCATTAATGCAGCAGGCCACTGCTTATAGTGTGAATAACAAATTAATGACATCTCCAGGCTGGTAGTGCAACACAGACCATATCTGAGTCATTTCTGAAACATTAGCTGCTTTAACTCTGTTGACTAATAGGAAAGAAATGACATCTGCCATCCTAAAATAACCAGTTTTACAAACCGGCTTTATTCTCAAAAGATATAAAGAACTGACAACATGCAGGCCTGCGTCTCCACAGCGCCTGTAAAGTCAGCCGGCTCCCAGTGATCAGCGCTGAAAAAGAGGCTCATAGCTGACCGTAATCGCTGACCTCTGCTGCGTATATTCAGCACAAAGTGGTGGACTGCTGGGAAAAACGATTTGGTTAAGTTTTAAGCCTGCTGTAATTCAAACCTATGGTGAAGGAGGCTCATGTTGTCCTTATGATCTGCATATTTTTCTGCCAATACAACAATACTGTTTTTATTCTAAGTGAAAGTGTAAGACAACTTTGACTACAGTAAAATGAAGCAAAACAACCAAAAGATTTCAGTAAAATTTTGCTTATTAGCTCCAAGAAAACAAATTATGCTTTCAATCATGAAGATAATATCATTTTACAACAATGACTTTTCAATTTTGACTTAACTTAATATGTAAGACCTCTCTTGGTATTCTGAATGGCTAATATACGTCATTAAGCAACATCTTTTATGTAGAAATCATAGATTGAGTATTATGAATATTACAGGCCAACAGTCACCAGTCACTCCCTGTTCTGATGGTTTCTTTTCGGCCCACTGATATGAGGTTTGTTTTAGTGCTGAGAGGAGACCTGAAACTGTGAATGCTGACTCGTTTGAGTTGATAAAAATCATTTTGTTTGGAAAGGTTAATGCTTTCAGCAGAATTCCTGATCAAGTGACTTTCATTCCCCTCGCAAGGTAACGTTATGGACATTAACTTTATGATAATAATGTGGAGAAATCTGGGGAGTTTTGCAAAACTGTAAGCTTGACTTCAACAGCTGAAGAACAAATCTCCTTTCTCCCACTGGATTACTTTAACCTACCTGATCAAGACATGGATGTAAAGGCAGGAAGTAAGATGAGAATTAGTGATGTTATATATGACGACTGTTTGCAAAATTCAAGATGGACAATTATGGGTTAGATGTGGTGAAACTTGTAAATTGTTACCCAGATAAAATGGCATACTACTAACAGAACAAGAAACTCTGACATTGTCATCCACTTTAGCCTGGTGAAATGAAAATACTCTATTCTTTAGTCCAAAATGATCAATAATACATTTAAGACCATCAGAGTGCAGATGAATTCATCATTGACAAGGACTCAGAACACAAACCACTGGCTCTGTTGTCCCTAAAGCGGTGTTTTGCTGAAATGGGTAAAAGTGGTGAAATCGGTGAGGGAGCGCTAAAATGAACAAGTGTTAAATGGAGTGAAAAGGGTCTACCATCTGCCAGCAACATGGGAAGAGCCCTTATCTTTCCCACTAAGCATCTGTACAGTGTTGTCCTTAATGGGCTGAATCAAGAGACGGCATCAACCTGCACTGTGGCAATGGTCACTGAGGACCATGACGTGCCAGATACACCCAGAACTGTCTTTGGCTGCTGTTTTAATGAGCAGCTGTGTAGATCTGCAGGGCCTCTGTGTGTAAATATAGGACGGCTAAAAAACCACCACAAAGACCAGAAAACATGGGTCTGTGATGTCACTCAAACGTTTCTATAGACATGTTTTCAAGTCCGAATTTGTTTCCTGCTTGTTGGCATATGAAGCCAGAAAAACAAATCTAACTTTGGTCAAAGCCGAGGCTGGACGGGGACGGAGGAGAAACCTCCACAGCTGACTGTGATAGGATGACAGACCTGTCAATCAGCAAACATGCTTCTCCTTAAGGCTTAACACTGACTCTAGAAACCACTGCTACGACAGCGGAGCTAAAAACTGAAGCACTTCAGACACGTGTCAAACTAAAGGCCCGCGGGCCAAATCCGGCCCGCCACCTCATCTTACGTGGCCCGTGAGGGCTTTTAAATAATATCTTATGCTTATCATAAAATTCGAGGCCACTTTAAGGAAGCGCGATGTCCTTAAACTACATGTCCCACAATGCATCTCCATTTTGTTACATGTGTACTGAAGCGTCTCAATTAGAGGTCGGCTGATTAATCGGGCCGATTATTTGACCTGTAACTCCGCCCATCTTGTGTCAATCAAACCGCTGTTCTACCAGCAGACCTCAGCAGCGTTGCCAGTTTAGCGACTTTGTCTCTACATTTAGCAAGTTTTCAGACGCCTCTAGACACCAGATTTTCTGGTGTGATTGGAGACTTTTGGAGATTGACGTGAAAGCAAGGATCGTTCTTACTCTTCAAAAAGTTCATTTGACAAAGTTTAGTTTTTTGATTGCCTGTTTCATGGACTGGATATTTACATTATACATTATTTCTTTATTTAAAATATATAAGTGCACTGCAGTGCAGATACAAAATGTAGATTGGAGAGACAGACCATAGGTGTTGTACAATAAATGTTTACTGAAGTTGAGAAATTTTATGTATCATTTATTATTAAGCTGCTATATCTATCTATGCTGCTATATATATCAGTCATCGACAGTTGGTATCAGCCATAAAAAACCCATATTGGTCAACCACCATACTCAACTCCCACCACAAAGTTAAACTAAGTTAATGTAATAAATTGTGATTGATACTATTGGTGACAGTTTCTTAATCTCATAAATTCATGGGATTTATGTTATAATAACACAGAAATGTGAGTGTGTGAGGTCACATACAGTATTTTGTGTCTCCGTGCATCCTGATGCACAAGCATGTGTTTTTGTTCCTGAACTAGATTTCTGCTTGCACTTATTTTTCCTAGACTTCTGCTTTCAGAGCTAGTTAATAATAAATTATTACTAAAACTAATAATAATCAATGCAGAGGCAATTTTGTAACATGATCAAGAGTAGATATATTTATATAGTCTTACAATTACAACCGTCCCTTTGAGGGGAACCATGATGCTGATGTGGCCCAGGATGAAACTGAGTTTGACACCCCTGACTTAAAATGTTCATCAGTTAAATGAGAAACTAAATATATCCTCAGTGGTACTCAGACTTTATAAGAGACTGTTGTTGTGGCAAAATGTTACGTGTTTTTGCCGTTTCATGAGTGCTTCTTCCCATTTACAGTTAATGCACTAGAACAGTACTGCATGTATACCTCAACCCATAACGTCAGTGAGTCAACCACCAGGATATTACACTACAGCCAAGGAACCGGTGAATAGCATCTGTAACCTCAGACATATTCCATCATAGCCCACTGTACAAGCTGTGTAGTCTCACCTCAGGCAGACAGACAAATAAAAGGCAATGGCACCAAATGGTAAATGGGTCCATACTGTATAATTTCCATTTCTCTAATACGTTAAGTATTTTGGTGCATTCCATTTAACTGAGAAACTGAGATTTCCAACTCGGAAAGTCAGAAGAACGTCACCAACCCCAAACACAAAATCCAAGAAAGCTGTAGTAGCAGAATACTGTTCGTTCAACATATCCTCACTCGCAACTCGTCAAATACCGAGACCAACGCACCGGGTAGCCCTCTTGCTTCTGGACAGATCAGGGATGGCATATCAGTATACAAACGTTACATGCATAGTGTCCTTTCAAAATAAACTTCCATTTTCACAGGAAGTTAGGTTTAAGCAACACAGCCACTTAGGGTTAGGAAACAGTCGTGGTTGATTTTAACATCACTGACTAGCAATTCCCTCGGGGTTAGACTTACAGCACTAACAATACTAATGAGTCATATAGCAACCAACTAACATGATTCACGGGGACTGATGATACCAATGAGTCATGTGACTTAAGACTGACGTGACAAAATAAGTCAGCGTTTCTGTTATTTTCATACGAGACTCAAACAGCGGTCTCCTGGTTGAAAGTCTTGTTTGTTTAACCCATTCAACACCACTACCACACGCCCTGAACAGACTCTCACACTATTGATACTACATCGCTTACTTTGACCACCAAATAATGTCAGTTCAAGGCCCAGCTCCTCACATGCTGTAGCTCAAGGGTGCCTCCTTGTGTCGGTTTCCGAACGGCAGAATTCGACGAGTTGGGAGTGAAAGCGGGTTGGTTTATTAGTACTTCTGCCTTATTTATGTCTCACTAAAACAGTCGTACACACAGTACTGTCCAACTTCTATCTGTTGCTACAGTGTTTGTATGCGCAAACCACCGCTTGTTATCAGCTGGTACTACTACGGCTGACGCTGTCCAACATGGCTAGAACTGTTTTTAATGCTATCCAGAAAAGAAGAAAAAAATATAGCAATGCAGAAAAGCTTTTTTTCATTTTCATATCCCATTAAGCATCACAACCCCTCGGTGCATCCATTTCGAATGTTATCAGCCGATTGAATGGGCATCATCGGCAGGCCAAACTGTGCCTACTGCGTTGTGAAACTTAACGCTGGATTGAAACTAGACAACTTTAGGCAACAAAACTACTTGACTACTTGGTCCGGTTTATGAAGATCATGTTTGGGTTAAAATAAGTACTACTATAAGTACTGCAACTTATATAACAAAAGTACAAATGAGTCAATGTTAACTTTTGGTTTCACACACGACACCACCAGTGATTACTACGGCCATTAGAGATCAGGGTCATTTTCTAATATTCATATCGGTAATCAACCATGTTAATAAATGATAACGGCCCCCTGAGCCTACTAGTAGGTATAGCAGGCCCCTTCTAATCCATATCTATGAGCCTTTCAGTTGGCTGCTAACATCCAAAGCAGGTAGTCAAGTCTATCTTGTAACTCTGCAGTGGTTCCCTCCAGCTGCGTAGGTGGGTTGATAAAACTATAATTATCTCAGTCATACTGCATATCAAAGTATAACTATCCAGGTAACAGCAGAGTTTACGTCTGGCCTCTATTATTTACATCCTGCAGTGGTTTTGGTGATGTCTCTGTTAAATGCAAACACATCCTACGTGTAACTTGGTTGTGTAATAATATTTTAACTTAAAAGTTTAAAAGTAAAGGTTTTGAAATGTGGTTTTGGTGGACCAAAATATTTTCCAGAGCTTTAACACAGTGTATGTGGATGCTCACTCATTGACATGTAGTGCTCTCGAGAGTGGCCCGAGTATCTATGTTGAGGTGCAGATCAGCTACCAGCCAAGACCAACCACCGTGTGTCAGACGCTTGCTATAACGACCTGTCCTTGATATTGACATGACACTGTAATGTGCTATCAGTAGCCTCCCTCGTAATGTAATTGTAAGAGCAAATGCTAGTTGTTAATTGGCTTGTAGACATGGTTTGTGGGCGTCAGTTTCCCATTGATCTATGTAGATGTCATTGAGACACGGCCATTCAGCTGACTACATATAATCTAATAGGAAGAGCACTTCAGCAGCAGTGGATGAGGTCATACTCACTTGTGTTCAATTACAGCAGCGCTGCTAACAAACTGCAGTTGAGTACATGAGATGAGAAGACTTAATGGTGCTGCACAACGGGTCAGTTTCCAATAGATTTTACACTGGATCATCTAGTCTGAGCAGAAACTGCAGTACATTTTCAATTTTAAACTACAGGAACACACACACACACACACACACAGCTCTCTGCTATTAGCAGTGAGTGTGTCTCTAAGTGTTAATTTGATCTAGCAGCAGTTGAGGCACTAACAGCCTCTAGGTTTCTGATGAGTAAATAGGAGGATGGTTTAATGACTACACTTCATAAAACACACTAATAACAGACATTAACATCTCGTTGATGAATTCACATCAGCGCTACACCCATAAACTTTGCAATACTTGATCATCTTCTCAACAAAAATCAACAGAAAAGTTCAACATTTTGAAAAACACACTTACTGTATACATTTTCTTTCCAAGTGAGATGAGCAGTTTGATAGTGATCTGGTTTCTGAGTATTACAGTACGGACTAAGAGTAGACAGCAGAAGGGACGTAACACTGGTGGTTTTATGACAACAGCCATGGAGCTGTGGTAGCGCTGCCACCATTTTGGACTGAAAAACACCAATAACTCTGTGGCCGTGGATGTATGAGGAGAGGTCTGGGAGGATCTGTTTTTTTCGAGGTAAATCAACGTCCCAGGACAAACTTAAATAGCCCTCATTTACGTAAATCCTGATGTCCTAACAGTTGTAAAATGAACAGCTGAATCCAGAGTTATTTTCCACGCCATAATGAACGTGCATCAGACCCACAGGACTCATCACCCTGCATGCTCATATGAAATATCTGCTTCTGTCAGCTTCCTGCAGCTGTATGCAGCTGTAATAATGGATATACTGGCTGTAATTCATCACTTTCATTTTTTTCAATTCATCACTGCGTGCTGTCAGCCTGCACCGTGGTGGATGTATTAATGTCTCTGTTCCCCGACGACCAGCTATCAACCAGTAGCTAGTAGTGCTAGTAGCATGACATCAATAGGATTTAACGTAGCTATTTACTAAAGCACAAGTCACAACCTCTTCCCCATCCATGGTCTGTGGTCTACTGGACACCATTTTGGATCCTTGACACGAAAAAGTTTGAGAGTTGATCTCAAATCTGTGCTGGATTTGTCTTCCATTTATGTCCATCGCTCACCAAAACCTATAATAAATAAATAAATAAATAGGTGAATGGTTTTAATAATAACTAATCATTTATTTGTATTGTTCAGCACAGGACATTTCTGCAGCGACATTAAAATTATGTCAACAGCATGGAAAAAATTTAGTGTTACTTTTGTAACACACACTTTGGCATCCGTTAGCCGCTTTCAGTCCAAAATGGCGGAGCTCTGCTGCTGGACGCTGATGTTGCCAAGCAACGACCAGTTGGCTTTCACTTCTCATCAATATGCGTTCTTCAGCACAGAGCTGGACTCCTGATATGGATAGCCTAGCATCCTGTGAAGACTGGATTCAGGGGGAAACTACACAACTGACAAAAGACATTGTCTTATTTTAGTTTTAAAGGCATTCGCAGACTTTTTGCCAGTTTGGGCAGAGCCAGGCTAGCGGTTTCTACCTGCTTCCAGCTCGGCTAAATACATGTTCAAGCTCTCTACTTTGAGCAGAAACATTTACACATCAGTATAAATGTTCTCCTCTCACTTTGTACAGAAAAACAATGTAATCAAATGTACAATAGGGAACTTGAAATATTGTAATCAAATATTCATGTATAGTCTGACATATTTTGCTAAAATCAAATATTTTCTTACAGTGAAAATTACCTTATGAATACATTAGGGCTCAACGTTGATCCAGAGCAACAACAACACTTCGGTAAATAAAGTCAATAGGACACTTACGAAATCAAGTATTTCATTAAAGTAATGGGGTCTGTATGCACAGTGGGGCCAAAAAGGGATTTTTATAGTTGAAGCTAAGTATAAATACCTTATAATTATGATTATTAATGAGAGGTGGTTTCTGTCGCCACAGGTCCATATATACTGTAGAGAACTGTTTATCATCCAACTGGCCATCTTAATTAAATCTGGTAATAAATAATGTCTCAGAGAGTTTAGCTGTGGTGAGTCAGTCAGAGGAAGAGATGGAGATACTGATGCAGGAAACCCTCCTCCTTCAAAAACACACATCCGAGTCTCTTGGTGGCCGTTATACTGGACTAGTCTCCCGTCAGCTGCCACATCTCATTAAACCTCCTCCATGATGTCTACTCATCCGCCTCCCAACATGCAGCTTGTTTGTTAGCTGAATTCAGCTTTGTTTAAATTCCTCAACTGTGTTTTCAACGTGTTTATTCGCAGCCCAGTCGCCAGGAAATAATGCTGCCATTGGACGTTTCTCCAGCTGTTGAATGCAGATGTTTTTGCATCCGATCAGAGTCGCCACTAATGACCGCATTAATTGACATATACAATGTCATTTACATTATAAGGGACAGTAAACTATATTTACATCACATTTCAACTGAAATTCACCTTTGAAATGAGTAACTATTTCCTTTTCTAGAGGTGCCGTTCTCATCGTAGAGGATTATTACAACCATTGTATTCATGCTGGGTAGTTCCAGTGCAACCTCCCTACATGACGGCACAGGAACAAGGCCATGAGTGGCATCAACAGATTAGAAACCACAGCTCAGGCATCTCAGCAGTAAGTAACAAAGTCAGCGGGAGCCAATAACGCTCTCAGAATAATCCTAAATTATTCAACTGAATCTCACCAAGGCTGCTGTCAGCAGGAGGAACACTTATTACTGATGTAAATCCTCAGCGGCAAAAGGTATGAGCTGTTACATAACAGATGCAGCCTGAACTGTCACATTCCTGCATCAGGGAACATCCCAACACCCCCATCAACACCAACACCAGCATCACATGGCCTCATTCGCTCCGTCATCATCTCTTTCTACCAGTTCATTTACGTTACTATCAGCCTCGCATACAGGGAAGAATATCACTGTGTTCACGTCATGTTACAGAGGAACAGACTGACAACAGTCTCACAAATATAGTTTACCTTTACCCATCCACAACCAAGTTATGTTCCAGATACACACAGAAATATGTACAGTATGGAGGACGTAAACTGGAAATGCACTCAAAAATCATCAGTAATACAAAAATAATTGATTGTGTTATTTTGTTCTGTCCATTTCAATGGAGGAAGAATCTGAACATCAAAAAAACACCTCATTAAAAATGACAGTTAACAGTCTTCGGTGGCCCGTTTCAACGATTTCAAAGGCGTACTGATAACAATTATTAAAGTGAGGTTTTAAAACACATATTTAGTATCAACCTCTTCATCACTACTCACGACCCTCGATTTCTGAAGTAGCTCCAGAGTTGACCTCTCTGTCTACATTATCAACAGGATGATTATAAGCCGATTCGAAAATTAAATCACAAGTCAGAATATTTTCCATATTTCCAGTTGATGGATGTTTTAAAATCCTCACTGAAAGCTATAAATCTTCCATATGACATTTTGATGTATAAGTAATATAACATCTCCTGGTAACTTTAAACACAGTTTACACATAAAGTCTGTACTTTAACATGATTAATAGATACATAAATCTGCCTCACACTTCCTCCTCACAGTCTGCCGTGTCTTCTGAAGAAGCAGGTGTGGATCTACCTGCAGTCCACTTTAGATGATGTTGAACATCAGTCAAGTATATTGATGGAGTCAGACGATCTAGACATCCTAGAAAAGTTCTGTCCATTGAAATGGTTGGAGGATCTGTGGTTATTCTTCCTCGTGCCAGACCAATAGCATATTGATGGCAAACAATCTGTTCCATAACGTTCTTTAACGTCTTCATGAGCTCTCGACTATTAATCAGAGGACCATTTTCAGTCTTTACTGTGTGACATTAAGTTGTGGTCATTTCTGAAACCGTTCAACCTGAAAACCAGACCCCATCTCTGGACAGGATACACAGACCACCAGACCCGATAATATTACACTGATATCATCTGTATCAACTGTTGAGTAGCTACAACAGAACATGTGCTGTTGTATTACATGTTTAATTAAAACTAATACTTAAAAGGTCCTGATTTACAGAACCAACAGCAGAGAAACATCATCACGTACTGTAGGAGTATTACTCATTAAAATAAATACTACTGACTGATGCCACAGTGTAGAAGTATATCTGGAGGCTGATGGATTTCAGCGTTGAACTGATAACGTTCTGTAAAACTGATGAGACTTGTGTGGCAGAGACTAGAGAACCACACAGCTCATTACTCTCGTCTTTAATCTGCTCCTCTTCCTCGTCGTTACAAACAGCACTGCTGCTCTTTCTGTCAGCTCACTCCACCGTGAAACTAAAGGCCAAAAGGTGCTTCAGACTCCTGTAAGTCTCAGATTAGTCCAGCCAGTTGGAGCGAGGGGCTGCTCGTTGTCTATCGAGGTATGGTGAGATAACACAAGCAGTACAGGAGGAGGGATGCTGCTGCTCAGCCCACAATCCCACAATGCTTATTATGTTTATTATACACTAATGTTTCATCCTGCTTCACAGCATTCCAGTAAATTAAGTCACACATGCTCACGTTATTAATGCTGTAAGCTCTCTGTTGTGGTCTCTGGTCTGGTGCGTTTCCTCTTGGACTGGTGAAACTTAGTCAGTGTTGCAGACAGCCATTGATAATGGAGCCTCACATTACCGTTAACACTGAACAGCTAAAAGGTTTGTGGGATCCTCGTCTAAAGTTGTGTATTGATGAGCTGTGAGCAGCTATTTTCTCCTTAGACTGTTTTATCTGAATCAGTTTCAGCCTTAAATGCTCATGCCATCCAATATTTCACAAAAACCCAAATACAAAACAATTATAATAATTTTGTGTAACCCTGCAATTTTATCTGGTAAGACTTTATAATAACCATCCTTTAAAAATAAGTAAATTAGTATTGAATTAAACTTAGTTAAGTTCTTACTGTTATGATAATAGTGTTTACTAATTAAATAAAATAAATTACTATATACATGACTACATATGGTATATACTGTATATACTGCCTGTGCAAATCATTTGGTAAACAAATACTTAATGACAATGTTATCATGTGTGCAATAATAAACTGTTAATAAATACTGTAATTGTTATTGTCTCATCAGCTATGACACAATACAGGATTTATATAGTAATTATTTAATACTAGATAAACTAATTATAATATAACAACAACTCCAGCATTACTGATAATTGGTTTACATTATGAATTATCATTTCATTGTTTAACAGTAAAAAAACAATTTTAAGTTCAACTAACTACCTATTAATGTAACCTTTGATTTTGTGAGCGTATGAGAGGGTCATGGGGGTTGAGGGTTGATAACCACTAGAGCGGACCATCAGAAGGACTACTACTACTACTACTACTACTATTACTACTACTACTACAATGTGAGGATACAATCGGACTCGGACACTGCTGTCTGTTGGTTATGTCGTCCACCTAATCTGTTCCTTGTAGCACCATCTCCTGTTTCCATCCACACCTCATTAGCATTTACAACAGCGTGCTCATTAAACTACGTGTCCTGTGACCAGCATAATTAGACTGCATACTGTACCTTCACATTGTCTGGATGGAGACCTCCCGGGTGTTTGTCCATGTACTGACACAGGTCTGTGTGCTGTGAAGTAAAAAGAGCACAATATTAATACAGCAGCATGGATAAGCCTGAGAATACACAATGTCATTGTGGTTGGAAGTCATTTCTATTAAATATGAGACATTCAGTCCATAACTACACATTTCTGGGGGATATTTCCAAATAGAAAAATAAACTCTTTGTGGACAGACAGGAGTGTCGACATACTTTTGGCCGTAAAGTACATTTCCTTCTCAACATCAAGATATCAGAGAAATTTGGTTTGTTTTCTCTGCCAGGAGATTATGTATCTGTGTGTGTGCATCTCTGTCCACATACTACTGGACCCATCAGCCTGATATTTCTCATGCTCATTTATGACTGTATGATCTAGAGCTTCTCGTTGTCGTGACTCACACTGTGTGAACAGATTTTATTGACTGTTTTATACCAGCATTGACTGCTGACAGACTCTCTCTGCTCTTAGCCGGCCAGTGGGGTCCGTACAATGTACATGAGGTATATAGACGGACGGACGTAGTCACCGTGGGGTTAGCTGTTGGTTTGTGGAGTTTGGCATTTTAGCCGTCCCCAGCTTTTTTTTTTTTTTTTTTTGGCCGTTGCAATCTTGACCGTCATCTTGTTTTAGAGGGTGGAGCCAAGTACAACCGAACACTGAACTAAACATATTTAGGCAACTTAAAAGGTTTCGTGAACTGATTTTTTCCTGCATTAATCTGAGGAAGGTTACGATCATCGCTCCACACAGATCGGATGTTCATGTATGCAGCTATTTTCCATCTCGTCAGCAGAGCAGAAGCTTCAGCTGGACGCTGAAGTCACATGCTTCTTGTGCGCCATGATTTTATTGACTCTGCTTTTTGCTTTTATCAAGACTTTCCCACGTAAGCCAAATGTAAACACCTTTTTGGGATAGTATTTCGACTTTTTAAACTTCTGCCGTTTCCACTCAGGTTGTTTTATACACAAAATGAAGCGTCTGTGACGTCACCTACCGGTTTGTGGACTATAGTTTTGCATCCTTTTTTTGGCCGTCGCCATCTTGGTTTTTGGCAATTAACATCTTGCTTTTTTTTTTTTTAACCAAAAATGACACAAAAGGGTGGAGCTAAGTACAACTGCAAGCTGAATAAAACATTTTTAGGAGGCCAAAATGTAACAGTTAACTTTCATGAAGTGAATACATTGTGAAAGGGTTAAAGTATAAGACAATAACAGACAATTCCCAGACAAGACAACGCTGTGATAGCGACCTGTCAATCACAAGGTAGCCCCACCCTAAAGCATCCCCTGTTTTATGGTCTATTGGACTCTTAATGGACCATAATTTACTAAATGAACATCCTGCTGTATTGAAGAAGACTTGGAACGAGTGATTAGAGGAAAGATCGGGCCTAAAAAATCCAGGCCGACCCGACCCAGGCCCGCGGGTATTAAAACCCGACCCGGCCCGAGCCCGATCAATTAACTTGATTTGCAGGCCCGAGCCCGAAACAAACCCGAAATTTTATATTTTATTTGTGAGGACTCAGGAGGAGGAGGAAAGGGAGGGGATGCGTCAGTCAGACCCGGACAGAGCTCTGCTCCGGTTAAAGGGACTGGTTGCGATTTGTGTGATCACATTTGTGACGATGCCTGTGCATCATGATAACAAATTAAAGCCTGTCTTTGTAACGAATTCTCCCAGTTAAACAAGACTGTAAGATGCTAAACATTTATATGTTACCATACAGCGCCTTCTCTGTTTTATCCAAATTATTTATTTTATAACAAGTATTCCTTAGTTTAATATCCATACATCGTTTTAGTATACATAATATATAAATATATTTTTATTAAAAAAAAAGTTAGCTTGAGAGAAGCCCGGGCCCGACCTGAACGTAATAATTGACATTTTGGGCCCGACCCGGCCCAGGCTCGGACTCAGGCTCGGGCTTAAGATCTTACCTCTACTAGTGATTGAGACCATCAACTCATGTTTACAGTGTTTACTGAGGTAATAAATCCAGAGAGAAGTAGACTCATTTTCTCATAGACTTCTTTCAGCATCCAGAGGAGTCGCCCCCTGCTGGCTGTTAGACAGGAAGTTTAAGACACTTCAGCATCGGCTTCACTTTCAGAAGAAGGAGAGGTAGCCTTCTGGCAGCAAGTGATCAACAACTGCTTTAGTTTGGAGTAGCAGCAGTTTGAGTTCAGAGGAAGCGTTGACCGGTCAGCATGCAGCGTTAACACAGTGAGCTGCAGTTAAGCTGCACGGTGCACACAGCTGTATAGATCAAATGAGAGCAGATCCGTTGTGCGAGACGACTGCTTGAAAAAAGCGACTGATATTCTTATTGCCTAGACGAGGGGCGACTGCGGTTTGTATTTATTCAATCAAACATCACAGCGGTGGTCGTCATAGACACACCTGGTGGGGTCTGCGCTCTACAGAGTGCACTTTTCTGGTTTTATCATGTGTTTACCATCTGAGACAGGAGTTGAAGGCTGAGCTGATGTCTTCTCCATCAGCTGGCCTGCCCTTCACCTCTGTGTTTTGTTAGCAGATTGACCGGAGCAGGCAGTGGCTCTGAAATCACACTATTTACAGTCTCAACAATCTCCCACAGCTGCCCTCACCAGCGGAGCCTCCTCCACTCAGTAATTCAGACAGATGCTCCGGCATGGACATGCCTGTCCATCTTACTTTCTCCTCTATCTCTCAGTGATACATTTCATTGTATTTCCCCTGTCTCCTCTCCCTATGTATTTCACCCTCCCCCTGTCAATCATCATTAGGGTTGAGAGGGGAACAATGAACGCATGCTGAACCACAGTTTGTGGTTGGAAAGCTCTCTGTATGGAAAACAGCTCAGACTCTGAACACAAGATGAAGGATCGACACCAAACCAGCATTTTAGTCATAGAAATAACCATTAGCCACCAGGCTAAATTCATCAATGGAAAAGCGAGTAATTTCTCGTATTCAAGTGATTGTGATGCATCACAAATGAAAGATGTATTCAGTCAAATATACGAATAATCCGGAAAGGTCACACACTGCCCACCTCTGCTCTCATTCTTTATTCAGACATGACCTGCTGAGCTCCAATCACGTCTCACCAAATCTCCTTGTGACACCCTTTGACACGTTTCAGATCTACCGAAGGGGGGCATCGCACTGTTTTCAGTCTCATTAAATGAAGAAGCGGTGGAAAGCTGAATAAGCTTGTTCTGGCTGAGAGATTTGGCCTCGCTCAGCGTTTCAAGATCAAAGGTTGAGCTGAATATCAATGTGGCCATCAGTGGTTGTCAGTGGGTACATATGCAAAGGGATAACAGAGGATTTAGACTGCTCTGAACCTTGTAGTTTCACCCAAGTCTGTGGAAAACTGAAGTGAAAACTTTCTTAAAGTCATACCACGTTTACCATGTAGAGGCTGAGCTGAAAAGCATGTTTTCATATTAACTAGTAAAGACATCCTGATGAAGTGTTTCTGCCTCTGGGCCTCGGCAACAGTTCAACATGATTATTTCCACTTTCAGACAGGATTGTGAAAGATTCTCTTGTTCACAACAGCAGCACATTAAAGGGTCATAACATTTAAAAAAAAAAAAAAGGTTTCATGCTGCTTTTACTTGCTAGAACACTATGGACTCGTTTCTGATGTTATTACCATAGACTACTAAAAATGGATGCAGCGATTGTGATGTTTCTGTGGGGATGACCGAAGCTTCAGTCCACTGCTGCTTCAGCCCCGTCAGAGAGGCCGTCTGACGGGGAACTGAAGCGTTATATCGCTATCAAAGCTGCCAGACTCCAAACAGTAACTTTACCTGTCAGAACAGGAGTATACTATACAACCCTATTACGTTACATGAGATCACACACAAGATCGATCACAAATTAGTAGTATTTTCTTTTTATCTTTTCATCTTTTCTTTGTAACATTAAAAGCAATATTTTATACTTCTGGTGAATATAATCCAATCAATCTTATTTCCATAGATGTTTTTTATGCAGTTCCCTTTGTTAACACCTTATTTTGAAAACTAGATGTACCAAGGATGTGTCTACTTCCTCTAACTCCTCCAAGGTGGTCTCTAGCTCTCCGTCAGCTCCGTCCTCTTTATCCATCCATGGTCAGCTCCATCGGGGCCGTTTGAATGCATTTAACATAAATATCAGTATATGGCGCTCTACAGTCGTAGCGTCGGCCCGTTTGACCACGCGCCGGATGGCTTCCCTGCACGTTACTGCCGTACGATAACGTTTCCTGTCTGTGAGTTAAAATGCAGCTTTGATATCTAGCTTTGCTTTTTCTGCAATGTGTGAAACCCGAAGTGTTTCCATTCTTTACTGGATGTGCAGTTTTACCACGCTGGATTTACACTATGACGTTTTTTGAAAGATCCGCAATAGACGTCACATTACTCAGACTACAACAATAAAAGCAGTAACTTCCTTCTATGTCTGCATAGACTCAAATGTGGCATGTTCTCCTCGTGTTAGTGTGGGTTTTCTCCAGGTTCTCCAACTTCCTCCCACAGTCCAGAAACATGATTGATTTTTTTCCCCACCCCTAGCGGTTACCATCTGTATACTGCAGTCAACAGTATGCTCCAGTAGGAAGCTTGCTTTAAAACAGTGACCTTCCAGTGAAACGACTGCCTGGCTTCCTTTACTGAGTACAGACAGGCCAGCCTCTGGTGCCTCTGGCTGCCATCCTATGATGGAAAAAGCCAACATTCTTCAAGTTCCCTATAAACAAGAGTATGCCAATCAAAATATCCACAGCTCGTCTTTCTGTGGGCAGAGTATTAAAAACTGAAACTCAATCGGCAAGCAGACACTGAGGTCAAACCAATCAAGCTGCAGACACGCATGAGCACTGACCTCTGATCCCTTCGTCTTCAACAAACACTAAAAACAGATTCCCAACCTAACGTCAGACCTCTACCGTCTGCCCACAAAGGGTCCGAATGGCTGATCTCAGTGCGGCGGTGTGCAGAAGACTCACCACATACTCAAAGACCAGAGTCAGGGTTTCCTTGGTGTGGATGATGTCATGGAGGAGCACAATGTTGGCATGCTTCAGGCCTTTCAGCAGAGATGCTGCAGAGACAGAACAGACAGACAGTTAATGAGAGGCACATCTCGAGATACCAGAAGAACCGCTGTGGTCCGTGCCTTCATTAGCTGCATCATTAGAATGCAACACGGGCCCTCCATAAGCCTCACTACCTACTTAGAAGAGATTAAGAGTACATTCAAACAGAGGAGGAAAACACAGGGTGGATTACAGCTCAAAGTTTTCACACTCGTTTGTCAACCCATTTGTGATGTAATGGACACTGTTAATAAGCAGAGCAGGGAGATAGAGTGTTGGGGAGACGGTTACTTTAAGCTTACCGAGTCCGACTGAGGGGGATGGGTGTGATCAGAGTTAAGATTCATGTGACTGGCTTCAACCAAATCAAACCTTGAGCACAATCTGGGAGGAATGACACATTAAGGAAAATTCACTTTAACACAACTAATTTCTTTAACACACCAACGGTCATTATTATGGAGGTTATAGAGGCTTAGTTTTACAGCTAGAGTGAAAATACTGATATCATATGTAACTACAAACCCAAGGAAACCACCGGGCTGCAAGTTACCGCCATATGTTAATGTTTCGAGTTAGCATACAGCTTTAGCTCTGCTTTTCCTGCAATGTGTGAAACCCAAAGTGTTTCCATCCTTTACTGGATGTGTAGTGTTTACCACGCTGGAGTTAACATGGGAGGGTGGAGGTCGGATCCACGCTGACCCTCCTTCTTTCTCGTTTCAGCTCGTTGCAGTTTGTTGTGGTTGAAGGAAACAGAACGGATAATGACGTCATGTTACTCAGACTACACCAATCAAAGCGGTGCCTTCCTTCTACGTCTGCACAGACTCAAACGGAAGCAAATATATTGATTCTGACATTAGAAAATCTATTTCACAATTGCTCTCACGCAGCTCGCAGTTTAACTTTGAACGACCTGTTGACACCAATATCTAGCGGCTGGAGTTCTTTAGTTAATCCACCCAGAATGACGGAAAGCTCCGAATTAGTTTTCTTCACTTTCGTTTTGACAGTGTCGGTGAGATGGGCAGCATGGACTCACTGATCAATAGTGATGGAGATTTGTGGAAAAAGCCATTCAGTCTCTTAACATAAATCTCCAACAATCCATCCAGCGGTGCGGCTTCGTAGCTTACCGACGTCGTGATAAAACATTTTGACAGATTTTTGAGCGCCCTGTACCATATAAAACTGGTTCGAGGTCAGTAAGCACAATCAGAATTTATACATACGGCGCACCGGATTATAAGGCGCACTGTCGATTTTTGAGAAAATTAAAGGATTTTAAGTGCACTTAAAATGCGAAAACTACGGTAAATAAACTGAGAAAAAATATTCTTAGTTAACAAATGGCAAAGCTTTTTCCAGTAATTACAATTTGCAGACAAACAAACAGCTGACAGAGAACGTCCTCCAGCCACAGTAAGGCAGCTCTACTTTCATTAGGACAAAATGTGGGAGCGGCATAATATGAGTCTTTATTATGAGGCAGGAATGAGATTTTCACACAGTTGCCAATGTGATTAAGTTGGCAAACACAAAGTTCTTTTCCAAGGGCACAGGGGAGCTTTGACGCCCGGATCCTCAGAGAGCCGGCGAGTGATGGAGCCTCATGAATACATTCATCCTGCATGAGCACCTAAAGGTTGTTAAAAAAAATCAGATAAGGCGGTAAGCAGGAGGTTAGTACTACAGTCAGATACCTCAAAGATCCTGTCACCAGTTTGAAGATCCAACCCCCTCCCTCGCACACATACACACCCACCCCATCTCTATAATGGGCATGAGTGTGTGCAGTTTTAATAAGCATGGACACACACACACACACACACACACAGCCTGGATATATTACTTTATTCAGCAGCAGTCTGTAATGCTGCTCACATGTCAGCGCCGGGAGCTTCCTGCTCAGTAATTGCTGAATTAGTTCAATTTCAAAGAGGCTTTCTGATCTGCTCACAGAAAGAGTTTGGACTGTGTGTGTGTGTGTGTGTGTGTGTGTGTGTGTGTGTGTGTGTGCTCACTTCATCAGGCCTGGATCATACACAGATCAAACAGACAGAATCATTTTCTCATCTAAATTCAAATGGCAGTCATGCGTGTGGTTAGTGTTTCTTGTTGAAGTCCAGCAGCCAGTAAAGTGACGAGCTTCAAGTGCTTCACATTCAGGACTGGCGGGACACACCAAACATGACAAGCTCTGTGCTGCTGTTATACGGATAAAAGGACAACTGGTACAGCAAGTCTCCGCATGTCTGACATGTGAACACTAGGGCTGCAACAGTTAGCATGATAATAATGTCATGACGCAAGTATGTTTTAACATCACTAATGTCTTAAACGCATTAGTGATTTTTAGGTTCAGTTATAAAACCAGTCAACTGGTACCATCATGTCATACCAGCTTGACAGGAGGGAGGTTAAATAATGCTCCACTCCAGCTGAGGAAAAATGTCCATTTTCAAAGGGGTCCATTGACCTCTGACCTCCAGATGTGTGAATGTAAATGGGTTCTCTGGGTCCCCACCAGTCTCCCCTTTACAGACATGCCCACTTTATGATAGTCCCAGTCAGTCTGGATCAAGTCATAATCAAGTCAGCACTCTGACACACTGACAGCTGTTGTTGCCTGTTGAGCTGCAGTTTACCATGTTCTGATTGGAGCAGATTTTTATGCTAAAGTCAGAATCTGTGAGGGTTTCTGGACAATATCTGATATTGATTTGTGTTGTTAATTGACTTCCAATAATAAATATATACATACATTTGCATAAAGCAGCACATTTGTCCTCTCCCATGTTGGTAAGAGGACAACACTTGACAAATCTCTCTCTAAGGTACAACAGATAAAAAATGTGTGATTAATTCACTATTAACTATCGACAAGCATATGATGAATCACAAATATTTACTTTATTTAGCCCTCTATGGAAATTGTTTGCTATTTTTTCATATTATTAAAATCAACCATTTTACTTTATCAGGTATGTTTACTGCATAACCATCCATGTTATGAAGCCACTGAAATGTTATTAAGTGAAAAGAAATCAAATATGCTATACATTTATTTATTTTTACAAAATTGGCAATGAGACAGGTAGAAATATCTCTATTTCCTACTCAGGGTCGCAGGGGGGCTGGAGCCGATCCCAGCTACTCCCTGGACAGGTCTCCAGACTATCACAGGGCTGACACATAGAGACAGACAACCATTCACGCTCACATTTACAGTCATCAGTTAACCTGCATGTCTTCGGACTGTGGGAGGAAGAGACTGGAGAACCTGGAGAAAACCCACGCTAACACAGGGAGATCATGTAAACTCCACACAGAGGGGCCCACAGCCGGGTTTGCCCCTGTGACCCTCTGGCTGTGAGGTAAATATCACTATTTTAATCTCAGAACTGGTTATTTTTCCCAGCTGAAGCATTCGTCACACATTATTCATTCGAGACCTGTCAGAAATTTTGAGAATCTACCTATAATTTCTGTTTTTACAGTTTCTGGCAAGTTATTTTACCCTTTTTTTTTCAGAAAACGTGCCTTACAACCTGCCAGTGGGTTTTTAAGATCAAATAATGAGCATTGCTATTTATCCCTACATATAATGAATAACAGAGATGGCTGCTTTATTTCACATATTAAATAGTACAGTTGAGGCTTAACGGCCTGGCTCAAGCAACATTTTGCTTCGTTGACAACAATTACGAAATACGATAACTTCCTTTGTGGGGAAGTCAGGGATGTCAGGTCACTAGAGTAACTAGATTGTCGTGTCACTTCAGTCAGTTTATTTCCAGTCAGCTTGACGCACACTGACGATCTCACCTTCTCGTATGGCTGTGAAGGGCGTCCCTTCCTCCTCTTGCAGACGAATCACCTTCAGAGCCACCAGCTTCCCATTCACCCTGGCAACAACACACAAGACAAACACACTGTAATAATCCTGTGTCGCCGGTATTTTTGTTTTTTTTTGTGACATGAAAAAATAATCTATTAAAATCAGTGAAGCCGGAGAACAGCGAGGATTGTTGGGTCAATGAAATGTAATTTAGCAGCAGCGGAGTGAGACCTGGGTACAAGGCCACGGGATTACAAGTGAATGAAGCCCACCAATCAAAACTGTTGTAGTGAAATAACATCATTACAGAGAAGATTAGAGTCTGCAGAGTTTCATCCATTTACAGCGTGTGAACTTTCATTTTCTACAATTTAATTAGCAGAACCTTCAAGGAAAGCACCACAGCATAAAAAGTGGAGCATAACTATTGAATCAGTGAATAAAAACATCCATCCTATAAAGAAATTACACTGTATGTGTGGGATCTGCAGCTCTACCGACAGCAGACAAATTATTTACATAAAACTACACAGTGTTACTGTTATTGCCGTTGCGTTTAATGAATTCATTCAGTTATAGCACTGCTCCTGTATAATTAAATGTAATATTCGCTGCCTGCACGAACAATAAAGAGGAGTGACATGCACACACTACTTACTTGCTCTTTCCTTTGTAAACTGTAGCATATGAGCCCTCTCCCAGTTTCTCAAGCTTTTCATAGGAATCTGCCTTTCCAAACTTGGGGCTTGTAGGCTAAGGAGGAAAAAAAGGTAATATGAATTCAATAACTCTGGGAGGATTTCACACAAGACATTGCAAATGTGGAGGCTTCCCACTGCATCATCAGGGAGGTGTAATGTTAGTGAAGAGGAGGAGGGAGGATTTCACATGGAAGAAGTCTGGAAACTAATCTCTACTCATCTGCTCAGAGCGTTTACACGTGTTTCTTTGTCGACGGTAGCTGAGGAAACAACTACAGGCCCAGAGCTGAATGTGTTCACTGCCAGCGGATATGAAACTAGCTCTGAACCTCTACTTCATGGATGCTGTACAGGCAGGCGGCTGCACTGATGTAGTACGTATTCTTCATGATGATGATTTAACGGTGCTCTCACACAGTGCTGTCAAAGTTAACGTGATAATAACGCATTAACATAAATTATTTAATGCTATTAATAGCCAGAGAAGATACTGGCACCATATGAAACCTACAGACTCCACTGGTACCAGCCAGGTCGTATTAGCTTGTTGAGAAGGAGGCTAGATATCACTCCAGGCTTATTAAACTGGCATGGATGTGTCCCTTGACCTCTGACCTCCAGATGTGTGGATGTAAATGGGTTCTCTGGGTCCCCACCAGTCTCCCCTTTACAGACATGCCCACTTTATGATAGTCCCAGTCAGTCTGGATCAAGTCATAGTCAAGTCAGCACTCTGACACACTGACAGCTGTTGTTGTCTGTTGATCACATGCAGTTTTTTGAATGCAGTATAAATGTGTTATTTTCATCTATACTAAAAATATATTTGAATGTATACAAAAATGTATTTGAATATTTCTGCATACTGGGGTCCCTAAACAGTCTTGAATTACATGTATTGGGTCTCACTGTAAAGCTGAGACTCTTGTGGATCCAATGAGTCCAACTGTATTCATATATTATGAGGTTAGTTCCCAAAGGAGCCATTTCATGTAATTTTTTGAAACCTGACCTCTCTGTATAAACTGACCTGTGGTGACCTCTAGGATAATCACAGCCTCATGAAACTTTACAGCCACAGACTAGAGACCTGGAGCATCCAGAGGATGAATCTACACTGACAATAAGGGGGTTTCTGATCAGTTTATACAACAGAAGTGCTCACCATCCAAATTTAAAAAAAAAAAAAAATGCAATTCGTAGAGAAATCTGTTAAAGGTTTTTGATACCAAATCACAGCATGTCTTTTTCTGTTTTGTTCCTCAAGGTCTTGGTGTCTTAATGTGGTATTTTGGAGGGATTAGGGGATTTAGATCTGATATCATTCAATGTTTGATATATTTTATACAAAAACACATGCATGGTAAATTACAATGTTCAAATTACACTGTAGCTTCTGGGGAGTGTATGAGGGTACTGTACACAGTAACGTGCTTTATTATTGTCATATAACATCACAGTTGAACTGATTAGGAAATAAATAATTGTATTTTTATTTAAATATTTGCTTTGATTAAAAAAATCTTGGCATCAGTCACTTTAATCATGTATTTGCTGCCTAGAGTTAACGTTGGAGTTAGGAAGTTAAACAGGTCATAATTCCCTGTTTAAAACATTTACATTTGAACACATCATGATAAAGTAAAGAGGCATGAGATGCCAAGGAATCGACCGAGGAAACTGGTTCCCAACAAGAACCGATTCACTCGCATCCCCAGTGTTTTCCCTGCCTGCCAAAGTGTCACATGGCCTGATGATTACCGCCAATTTACCTTCCATGTTTATTTCTGGTTTATGACTAGAACAGCTTCATACACAGAGCTGAGCTGCATCTCAAATGAATCTTCAGGTTTCCAGCTTTCAGATGATGTTCACCACTTCTACCGTTGACCTGCTGTTTCCCCACTAAAGACCCCCTGTAACCCCTAGAAAAGACAAAAATGGGCCTAATATGGGTCTTGTGTTGGCTTTGAGGGTTAAAACCTGTAATATATCTCAGTACAGGCCAGGGGTTGACAGTTGGTTGAGTTTAAACTAAAGGACCATGAAAGGGATGATTTACACATTTTCATAATCACAGCTGAAACAATTCATTAGTGTCTCGCAGTGATGCTGGCAGGCAATCAGTCAAGCCTTGTATCACACTTATTAAATCTTATTTGTGTGCACATTCATTAGGCTTTTCACATTTGGAGCTAAATTAAAAAAGGAATCACATACGTACAAAACCTGGAAATCTCATTTGCATGATTAAGGAAATGTTGTTTGTACACAGCCTTTAATTAAGCATTTGAGGGAATACAGGCCGGGAAATGAGTTTCAGATGGAGGAAAGAAACTAAACGAAACTAAACACCTGAAAAATACAAAGGTAATCTGTGCTTTGACAGCTTTTGAAAAGCCATGTCAAAGCCAAGCAGGCATGTGCTACTGTTGACATCTTTGGGGTCTGAATTGAAACAGGATTTGGATTCAATCTGCCTTCTGCAATCTGTTAAGCAAACCAGAAAACCTGCAAAAGTAAATGCAAATGAATGTGTTTCCATCCACTGCTGTTACATGAATATTAGAGTTGGGAGTTTGTAGGGAAGCTGCCCTGCAGCCGCAACACCTGGCTGAATGTTCGTCTCATATCAAACTAGACCAAACGAGTCAAACACTGACTAATTATGAGCAAAAAAAAAAAAAAAATGCCACCACTTTCCCCATCGTCTCTGAGAACTACAAGCTGTGTTTCCATGGTAACACAGGCACAACTGTTGACTGCTTTCTCACCAACTGTTTAGCAACTCCAACAGAGGTGACTGCCCACCAGATACTGTATCACCAGCACCATCGCTGGTGGTGGATTTTCCTCTGGTCTTCTCCTGCTCCGGTATTTGGGAGTTAACTGTTTCTTGGTGAACAGACACTGGGACTCTGCTTCCAGGACTCTTGTCACAGTGAGGTTGCCAGGTTTGGTATCATTGTGCCTGTACGCAGAGCTTGACTAATACTAGGGCTGTCAATTGATTGAAATATTTAAACATGATTAATCGTAACTTAATCTGTCTCTGAAGAAGTATTTAATCCTCTTATCAACAGGGGAGTGGGTAAATACGCTGCTTTATGCAAATGTATGTCTATATTATTATTGAAAATAAATGATTAACACAAAACAATGAGCGTTATGTAACTTTCTTTGCAACAAGTATGACATGGTTGCATCGTCAGTATTGTCACTTTAGATTTAAAAATGAACCTGCTCCAACCACCAAAATATGGTGAAGAAGAAGAAGAAGAAGATATTCCTTTATTAGTCCCACTAGGGGAAATTCAATTCAATTTTCACTCTGTTATTACTTATACTTATACACGGTACATGCAGACCCGAAACAACACATGGTCAATATACATGCAACAATTGGAGAGGTGTCAGAGTGAGGGGGCTGCTCCTGACAAGCGCCCCGAGCAGTTGGGGGTTTGGTGCCTTGCTCAGGGGCACCTCGGCAGTGCCCAAGAGGTAAACTGGCACCTCTCCAGCTACCAGTTCACACTCAGTTCTTGGTCCATGTCGGGACTTGAACCGGTGACCCTCCGGTTCCCAAGCCAACTCCCTACAGACTGAGCTACTGCCGCCCCCAATATAATCCTCTTATCAACAGGGGAGTGGGTAAATACGCTGCTTTATGCAAATGTATGTCTATATTATTATTGGAAATAAATGATTAACACAAAACAAGGATCGATGAACTTTCTTTCAACAATATACATGGTTGGCATCTCAGTATTGTCACTTTAAATTTAAAAATGAACCTGCCCAACCACCAAAAATGTGTAAATGCATTAAAGAAATTAGTGGCGTTAAAACAAATGTGCGTTAACTTTAACACCCCCAACCTGTGCTGACAGACTGTGTCTGAAAAGCGGTACTATGTGTTTAAAGAAAGAGACCTAGCACATAATTCTCCTTATAACGGTCACTTTTATGTTACTGCTTTGGACAGGGCCCGGCTAGCTGCTCATCCCTGCTTCCAGTCTTTATGCTAAGCTAGGCTAATCACATCCCAGCTGTAATTATAGTGAAAAGAAAACAGATCAGCACATTTCTCAAAATACTTTTGAGATATACTAAATACTAATTTTTCATGCACGCTTTTTAGTCCTTCATCCGATAAAAGCGTTTCACACATAGAAACCGTGCACGCTGAGTCCGATGCGTTTAAAATTGTATTTACTGCAAAAATTCACAGTACGGGTCAAAACTGAATAAATTATGTGGGGATGATGGCTAGAACTAGTCCAAAAAGGGGCTAATGAATGAAAATGAAAATAAGCTTAACGTTTAGCTGCCTAGAGCTCAGTCATTACTGAGTCCAACCTGTTCTGCCACACTGTCTTTAAATCTGCATCTCTGCGCTCTTTTATTTCTTCACCGTAAGGCTTTGTGCTGGGAGACTAAGTGAGAGTTTATCAGATACACGATGACGTTCGGTGTGGTCAAACAAACCTCTTTTGCCTTTTGACAGATGTGAAAAAAACAGAAAATAAAGAAAAGCAATTTACCACTAATACGGACGTGTGCAAAGGCCTTAAGAAGACAGCGCTGTCTAATTGGTGAACCTAGAGATCTAAATCAAATATACATTCAACAGATCTGAGCCAGAATCAAAGTTGTGTGGTCAGCTCCTGGTAATGAAAGCAGCAGCCATCCAGCCAGAGGAAGACAAGATGTCTTCTCTCTCTAACCCTCTGTTTGAGTCCCATCACTCCCTCCCTAGTTTCTCCTCCTCGTTCTTTCTTTTCAGGCCATCCTGGGACGTCTCTCTCTCCCCTGGCTGTCAGTGCTTAATCCCAGATGTTTGGATCAGGATCTTCATTTAGCCCTGACCCTTATTTTATCCTACCTGTGTGAACTGTGTGCTTCAGTTTTACCTCTTGTGTTTTTGTGTAGCCTCTCCTCTTCACAGTCAACCACCAGGCCTGAAAAGTGAAGCTAATGAGCCTTAAATTTTTTTTGTTTCTATTAGCCAGCAGGGGGCGACTCCCCTGGTTGCAAAAACAGTAGTTGTAGTATAGTCTATGAGAAAATGAGCCTACGTCTCACTTGATTTATTACTTCAGAAAACATTGAAAACATGAGTTTATGGTCTCAATCGCTGGTTCCAAGTCTTCAATTTAGCATGATGTTCATTTAGTAGATTATGGTCCCATTTAGAGTCAAATAGACCATAAAGCAGAGGATGCTGTAGGGCGGGGCTACCTTGTGATTGACAGGCCGCTACTATGGCGTTGTCTGGTCTGGTAGTTGCCCATATTTTCGTCTTACAGCTTCAACCGTTTCACAGTGTGTTTTCACTTCATGATAGTTAACTGTAACATCTTGGTCGCCTAAAAACGTCTTATTCAGTTGTTGCTCCCACCCTCTCAGGTGGGTGTAAAAAACAAGATGGCGCCAGCCAAAACGCAGAATTTGAGGCCTCAAAATGGTGGTCCACAAACCAGCGGGTGATGTCATGGTGACTGCGTCCACTTCTTCTACACTGTACAGTTTAGGGTCCTCTTCCATGCCCTCCCTCGGGGCTTGCTTAAAGTCCCAGAGCTATTTATTATATATTTGCACATCTATGTCTATATCATCAGGTGTAGGATCCTAAGTGGTGATTGTCAAATGTACAGTAGCAAAAAATGCAATGTGGGTCATAAACATGTGTATAAGGATGACAGCTTTAAAGGCTAACTGGTGTATTGATCAGTCAGCACATACAGTGTGTGAAAGGTGAACTTACAGAACTCGGGCTGGAGTGCCGACGCAGTTTGGGCGACTCCTTGCCGGCGGATGAGCTCTTGGCGTTGATGCAGGCATTGTTCTCAGAGTGGACCCTCTTCACCTGGCTGGCGGGCTTCTCGAACGGGTCGAAGCCGCTCTGTGTGCGCTGCACTCTCACCTTCTTGTCCTCAGGGATGGTGTCCAGGGGCTTGATGACCGAGTCTGTTCCCTGGCAGCTGCGTGTGGACATCTTTGTGACACATATCTGTCAAAATGGAAGAGGAAAAGAAGGGGGGGGGGGGGTAAAAGAACATTAAAGAAAGAAATCCATCTGCGATTATCGGTGTTCAGCCAAAAAACTGACAGTGCCCCGTCTCCCAGACCCTGCCTGTTTTGAATCTGTCTGTCAGCCTGGGTCTCTCCCCTCCCCGTAGAGCCTTGCTGCTACCTCTCTGCTAGGATGAGAGTCTTTTCATCTCCATCTCTCTTTTCTCTGATCAAAACAGTCCCAGCCTCTGTCGGCTCGGCTGCACACACACCACACAGTCACACAACTCCGCCTTATCTCTGACACACATCTACACATCCATACAATCGTGCAGACATGCTACAGATTGTCTCCTACAAGCCCATCAGGCACACCGAGCCCTCCGCGCTCCCCGTCCATTTCCAGACACAAAGCACCTTACCAGCTGCTCCTCCACCACGGACTGTGTATATTGGACACAAAAGACGCAGTCGGCATGACATGTTTTGCCACGACTCCCTCCAGATTAAATATTTAGGCCCGGGCTCCCCTGCAGGAAGAACTTCTAATTACTCTAATACACAAGGAGGAGTCGTCTTGCAGCTCACTGGCTTGTTCTTTAACGTAGGCCAGGTTTCATTGGACACACAGGAACATTTCCCACTACACAGGCTCCCCTCTCTGAGACGCCAACATGGAAACTTCTTTAAAACAAAAGGCAACAATTGATGGTTGATTATATGAAATTATAGGATGATGATTGGGGCTACATTTTTCTTATTGTGTCAGGTATACAAATCCAGCCTATCCAGCATGAGCTGATGACGCACCACTACCTACTGCAAACCCAGAGTGCAACATAATGGAGCACTTAAAGCAGCAGTGGGGAACAAATAAAGCGTGTCTCTTATAAAACCATCACTATATCCTGACAGTCAATCAAACTAAAAATCTGAAAAACAAATCATGTGTCTCTGTGTCCTCCAGTGCTCCTAATGGCATCTGCAAGATTTCAGACCAGAGGAAAACAACCAAACTCCGATCAAACAGTCAAACCAGGCAGCGCTGATCAAATATGAATCAATAATCTTTTACTGTAATGACTATTTCTCTCCTCAGATGTGCTCAGAAACATCTTGTGGTTACTGTTTAGCTGTAAAATGAGAAAGTTTGTGACCCGGCAGCCATGTTGAGATGAGTTGAGGAAATACCAAGAACAGCCCACCACTTTCTTCAGTTGGTTGCAATCTGCAATCTCCCATTAGATGCCACTAAATCCTACACACTGCTCCTTTAATGTGGTGTACATTTCCAACTCCAAAAATAAATAATAACAATTCACATAACAGTAAACTAATTTAAACTGGTGATGTTGACAGCAGATTCATAACCTACAAGATGGTGTACAAACTAAATTTTGACTTTTTTCCCCCCAAGATTTTGAGGAAAAGTTAGTAAAGACATTAAGTTTAGCAATGCTCCAATTTCCATTTCAAACAAGAGCTAAAATAGACGGAGTAACAGTAGAATATGTGCAAGTGAAATGGGCCAGGAAATACACCAGAGAAAGACACAGGAGAAAGACTAAGAAACGAAGAGTTTGGTAATGAGACAGCCAACATGTCATAAACAGTCCCATGCATATCCAGCCTGTCCTCCGTGGCAGCGGCTGTCATCTGAAACAGCACATAAACGAACAAAAACAAACAGCATCATTTAGGACCTATCACACTACAATGCATCAATACTTGATGAGAGCGTCTGGGAACGATGTGTTCAACAAGGCTTGTTCTAGGAAACTCCGTGGAGGAAAAGGGACACGGCACAGTGATAAAAGGTCACTGACGTTTCTTCAAAAGTAGGAATAAAGAGACTGATTTATTGAAATTAACCAACAGCAATACAGCAACAGTTAACTCCACTGTATATCACAGGCACTAGTTACTTCAGAGATTAATATTTAACATGTAAACTAGGGCTTTCTATAAATTAAAATCATTTATCGTGATTAATCAAAAAAATCTAAATCAAATTGGAAAAGGGAGATTTGTCAAGTTATTAATACCCTAATCAATATGGGAGTGGGCATGACATGGCAAACAGCAGCCCAGCAGTCAGCAACAGCTGTCAGTGTGTCAGAGTGCTGACTTGACTATGACTTGATCCAGACTGACTGGGACTATCATAAAGTGGGCATGTCTGTGAAGGGGAGACTGGTGGGAACCCAGAGAACCCATTTACATCCACACATCTGGAGGTTAGAGGTCAACGGACCCCTTTGAAATTAGCCATGACAGCTTTACCTCGCCAAAATCGTTTTAAGTTTGGAGCGTTATTTAGCCTCCTTTGCGACAAGCTAGTACGACCTGGTTGGTACCGATTCCTTTTCTAAAACTGAGTCTGCTGCAACCTCAACACTGCAGGTCGCATTAATGTATTTAAAGACATTAGTGGCGTTAAAACAAATTTCTTTTACCACATTATTATTGTGTCAACTTTGACCACCCTAATAAAAACATACTATGTGATACTACTGTTATAAACTGTTGGTATATAAAGACTTAGCTCCCCCTCATCCAGCTGCAATGTTAAAATGCTGCATACATATTAATCATCCAACCCTGACATGGGTCATTTTGCAGAATGAGCACTTACTTTTCATCACTTGAGCACAGTTTTTTCTGACTGCTTCTGGATTTTTACGCAAGTAAGATTTGTAAGGACTTTTACTTGTAATACAGTATCTGTATACTGTGGTACTACTACTTTTACTTATGTCCAGGATCTGAATACTTCTTCCACCACGGGACAAAACATGATAGTATCGTGCAGCTGTAAATGATAGCCTAATGGTGTGCACGTCACCCTGTGTGTGTGTGTGTGTGTGTGTGTGTGTGTGTGTGTGTGTGTGTGTGTGTGTGTGTGTGTGTGTGTAAAACTAAATTAAAACTAAAGACCAGTTAATGGAGCATGGCTTGTGCAATTGGGGACAACAATGTTAAAAAAAAAAAAAAGAAAAAAAAAATCCTAAAAATGTAATAATGATTAAAATGTTATAAAATTTGCAAATAACCTGATCAAAAATGTACCAAAACCCAATAGTGTAATAAGTTGACCAATAATGTAATAATGTCCTGACTGACTGAGAGCGACCGATTAATCAGGCCGATTATTTGACTTTGTTTCATAATGGGCATCGGCCGATGTCTGAGCATATTAAGCTGACTAAAACTTTATTTTTTTCATCCAAAAGTTAATTTGACAAAGTTTATGTTTCATGTATTCAATATTTAGTTTATACATTGTTTTTATTTAAAATACATGAGTGCACTGCGGCGCAGACAGACTGTAGATTGGAGAGACAGACCACAGGTGGTGATCAATAAATGTTTACTGAAGTTGAGAAATTTTGTGTATCATTTGTTATTATTAAGCTGCTATTTTATTACATTTTATCAGAGGGAGGAAAAAAAGAAAATCACCCAAACATGTCGGCCCCCAAAAAATCAGCATCATATATAACCATGGGCTAATAAAGCGGCATCGGCATCAGCCATAAAAAATCAGTCCACCTCTACTGACTGATATTGAAATAACATGTTTACCAGTAATGTAAGGAAGGAAGTAAAAAGTACCCAGAATTTATATTTTTTGATCAGCCCCTTTTAAAACTGGAAAATCAGGACTGGATGCCCTCATTAGAATATGTGACGGTGCAACTGAGTGAAAGCTAAAAAAGTTTGAGCAAAAAAGTGCAGCATGTGAGATCTGGCAACATCTGGGGATGCGGTTGCAGATGCAGCCACCTGAAACTTCTCCTGTGTGCCAAGCGTGAAGGCGAACTACAGTTTGGTTTGTCCATTCTGGGCTACTGTAGAAACATGGAGG